>JABFQC010000141.1:0-35448 GCA_022817085.1 Psilanteris sp. ZL-2020
AAAAAAATTAAATTAATTAATATAAATATATATATATATAAATCTGTCCTATAATGTTTTTTTTTAAATTTTTACAAATACAAATTTATTAATTTACCAGCATTGCGCCATTAAAAAGCCTGACGTAAGCCAGCGCAGTATCTATATTGTATAGATAATGGGCCATACTTCAGCCGGCGTTACATTCCAGTAGTGGCTCGGTATTGGAAAACAACTGAAGCGGTACAGTTGCCAGTACGGACAATGCCGGCACCGACGTTGGGACAGTATTGGGCCAGTTGTCAATTTCTACATGGGGGTTGTTACCAAAAATGCATAAAATTTTTCTCCCATTCTCAAACAACACAACCACCTTCAAACGAATTAAAATTCACTACCAACTATCAACAAATTGACAAAAACCCTAACTCCCCCGGGACGCAATCTGCGGGACGTCCGTTTGAATGAAATCACACAGCATCGAACGGTCCTGCAAATGTCGCGAGACGAAGAAAAAACGAAAACCCGAATTGTTGACGCATACACTTCTATTTCGAGCAATAACTTTTATCTCGATTTTGCCGCGGATTTAAGCGGGATAAGTGTACGCGGGTTCAAAAATACGGAAGGAATGAAGAGCGGAGAGAGAAAAAAAGCGAGAAGAAGCGCGGGGTAAAAAACGCAATAGATGGAAAAACGAGCGAGACGCACAGAGGAAGAGTCGAATCCTCGCACAAGGTAAACGCGTTACGCGGCCGTATGTACAATTTGATCGACCGAGAGTAATAAACCCTGCTTCGTGAGGATGGAGCAAAAATCGCGAGAAGGAGACCGCGGGAGCGACGAAGAGGGACGAGGTCGATTGCGGATGGATCGCCAAGCGCGTCGTAGTTGTTATAGTAATAGTAGTAGTACGATAGTAGTAATAATAAAGTAGTAGTGGTTGCACGTCACGGTCCAGCAGACCGATCAAGCGGCCGAGCTGGCTACTGGTCTCCTCCTACACGTAAACATAAACGCATTTTGTCAAAAAAATGCGCGAAATAAATGAAACTGAAATTCGCTCATGGCGAAAGAAATCTATTTTCTTGCGAGCGCGCAGTTTATGGCAACGCTTTTTGTCTAGTTTATGTACTAATGCGTTTCAGTTTCGTATGCGTAGGTTCGCGCGCGTTTGTGTAAAGGCAACTGAAATTATTGTGTGTAGTAACAAAATAGCAATAAAATGCCGGCCAAGTGTTATATTAATATGTGGATCTTGCAAAACGCGCCTGGTGATAAGGATTTTAATACACGCGGTATAAAGGGTTTTGCCACGCGGGTGTGATTTACGCGCGGCGTTTATTGAATTTTGTGAAATCGTAGAAATGGTCTTTTCGACGAGAGATTTTATTTGTTTCGAAGCAGATAAAATTGGACGCTAAATACACGGGGGTAATGTCATTACGACGAGTAAAACTTTTGTTATTTTTTGTTTCATGAGTTTTACTTTGCGTCATGTTGTAGTCTGTTTTTAGAATATTAAAACATGCGCAGTTGTCAACTTTAAAGTTATGCGAGTATAGTTTTATAGTGGAGTTTGTATTTTAAGTTCGCGTTGAACCATGTTTCTTTTTAAGAATAGTATAATATTTTGGTTTAGCAGAAATTTAACGTAAGACTGTTTTTGTAGTTCATATGATTAAATGTACCTGCATTAGCGGGTGAAATTATTGATAAATATTATAAAATATTGTCAGTTTAGGTAGGTGTTTAGTATTAAGTAGTCAAATAAAGTATTTTAAATACAATTAAATATATAATATTATTTAATAATACTAAGTATTTGAAAATCAATTGAATAATTCCAGAAAATGTATTTATGTAAGAAAATCATCTTTGCAATTATATATGTTGTTGTTAAATAATTCATTTATCATTTGACTCATTTGGTTGTTATAAGAATTATAACATAAAAACAATTATACACATACATAGAAAATCTCATTTTCCGAATTTCGTTTTATCTGTATTTATTTTGACCACAAATAATTTTGTTTTCTTTTCAGTACAAAACATTATATAATTAAATTAATATTAAAATTGTATTAATTGTATATTTAAATTAAAATATTAGGTTTTTTTAGATGCATCGCATTGTTTTATGAATTATGATTTGAATTCACAATTCAAATTAGGGTTTTTCGGTCTCTTATTTTACGGTCGGTCTTTAATTATTTTATATTTTTACTTTAATCCATACAAAAAATATCACATTATAGAAATTCATTCATATGAAATGAGTTTACATAAAAATATTATATTTATAATAGTATGATTTAATTTGAATAAATTTTTTAAATATATACAAAATTATATTACTGTTGTTCTTATATTTTACTATTCCTTCTTTTAAATGATTGTGATTGTATACACTGCATGTAGAAAATATCTTACATTTATAACCTTTTTAAGACACGAAATGACTTATTTAAGCCACCAGAAGTCTTAATACAAGATATATATTATGCAGTTGATCAAGTCACTTTGTGTGTTAAATAAGTCGCATGTCTTATATGCTTTTAACAATGTAAAGTATTACAAAAACACTGAATATTCCCTGCAAATGTTTCTACTTCTTTCTTCAATTCTTTAAATTGCCTCCTACTTTCATTTTCATCCGAAAATGAATGAATTTGATATTTCTCAGTGCACTGACTTCGGTACTGTTTCATTTACCAAAAAAATCGAAATTGCGTTTATTCAAAGCCGCCATCCAAACAGCTGATTACTCGGCATAATAAAGTCCGCGAAATACTGCACTTTTTTGGTCAGCGCAATTATACCCTTAGAGTTGGCGAAGTTGCACGAGTGTGAAAATAATCGCGAGTACTCGGCGAACTATCGATGACCAGATCCGCGCGGTACGCGGAACGTGGGCGTTAACGGGAACGCGGCGGAATGCAAGAGACAAGCGAATGTGATGCGTATTTCGCGTTTTATGCTCGCGTTTTTTACGGAAATAAACCGAAGTGCGTGGGATATCAAATATTTGTGTGTTTTAACCCTCGCTAAGACAATACCAGATAAGTGCAACGGTCTAAGCTGCGTTATTGTTGCGCGATCTGTAAAACGCGTTCTCTGTTCGCAGCAACTTTATGTCCCGGAATATTATGCTTTGGGTTCGGATAAAACAAAATGGCGAGCCGCGCTAAAGCCCATGAACGCTATTTATGACAATAATTTAGCAATTGTTGGGAGCCTTCGTCCCGCGAGCAGTTCAATTTCAGAAAGCAGATCGCAGCCTCGTTATATCCGCGTGATGAAGATAAGCCCGGGACGGGCCGTTTATTTCAATTTTTCAAAGCCCGCGCCGATTTTCCCCGACCAAACTCGCCCATAAATTTCGGATACTTTTCCATCATTAAGTGCATTTTTGCCGCAGCTGTCCTTTAAGTTTAGTGTTTTTCGCATGACTTCTCAGTATGAATATTAACTCCGCGGCGCGGGAAAAAACGAAAGATTCCATTTAAGAGCTGTTAAACTAAGACCGAAAGAAAAGTTGCCGTAAATATAAATATTAACGAAATAAGGTAAAGCAAGGTAGTTAAACGGCGATTATGGTACAAATAATTGCGGAGACCAAGTTTATAGGACTTTTACACGTGCTCCTTTTCGAAAGCAGCTGAAAAAAAATAACCATAAATGAACACGCAATTATATTTCACTGATTGTAATGGTGGGACGCTTAACGCATTCAAAATAAAAGTTGTCTACGCTCACGGGATAAGTTACATCCAATAAATTCGATCGGTTGAAAATATCAAACTTTTATTCGACGATAAAATATATCAATTATTAATATACACTCGCGTTTGTATGTCTATATATATTGTATCCGACAGCTACCATTTTGGCAATCAAAGTCACATTATCGAGCTTTCGGTAATTTGTTGAAAAGTTTGTGTGTTTAGTGATATTTGATGGAACTTCTTATGGAGTAATAGGGAAGCTAGGAAAACGACTTTTATAGTGCTTAGTAAAGCGGTACGGTAAATGATGATCTACAACGAACCCGGCGCGCATTTTATGATGCCACTCCTTCAACAAAGTGAATTTAAACTTTGTCGTAATGACAGGCGCATTTAAAAGTTACCTAATCACAAGCTCTTTCCAAATAATCGTCCGCGTTCGCTATATCGCGAAACACATTTAACTCCGAGCGGTTGTTGCAAGCAGGATGAGGGGATATTTAACATCAGCTATTCTAATTTAATGATGCGTTTTCTGGCGAGGAAGGAAAAACGTCGTTTCTTTTACATATTATATTTTCACTAAACGATCGCAGACCGTTTGAAATAACCGTTGATTAGTATACGTGTGAACGTCATAACGGATTTTTTTTTTCATGTATGAAATAGTATATCAAACCGGCGAACTTCAGTTATTCGTATGAACATTTTTCTCATAATAATGTTCAACTGAAATCAATTCAGAGCAGAATTTCCTGTTTTAGAATCAAATTGCTTATTATGCAATAATATAGAAAATTTTACTGTTTGTAAATTAATGAATGGGACGTAATATATAATTAGACATGTTTTTGTCGATGAAGCTTTAATACCATTTCGGTGCAAAAATTGTAGGATAATCATCCTCCTTGTAATATAATTTTATTAAATTTATTTAATTATTTAAATTTATTATAAATGACGCGGTAGCGAATACGACAATTCATAATTTGCATTTAATCGTATATGTTAGAAATGAATTGATAAATAAAATTGCTGGGTATTAATCTTTAGCTGAGTATATTTGGTTTCATGAATAATGATATTACTATAGTTTTATGGTGCGAATAATAATATGACTCTCTGCATCTGCTGAAATTTCCGCGCCAAATTTTAAGGTTTGAAACATCATTTTTATTGCAACACAAGAATAATCTGAATGTTTTAAGCACAATATTTGGTAAGGATATATAGTATTTTGTAATTTATTTGAAAAAAGGGATGTATTGAAAAAAAATTAAAAAAACGCTCAAAACACTGTTTTGGAAATTATTTATAGGATATACATACCTAATTTTAGTTAACAATAGTGTGATCGTTTCTGAATATATAATATAATATTATTATAAATTTAAAAATTCTATAAAGAATTAAAAAATTGTAAAAAAAACAATTCTTTTAAATTTTGCAAAAAAAAAGTATTGATTACTTTTTAAATTTAAATAAGTAGTTCAGAATAATACTATTGTTTTACATGAAAATGTATTCCAAGAACAAGGTTATACGGAAATTTAAAGCTACAGATTATTTTCAGTTTTTCCGTATACTTTTTCATATTCTTATATATAAGCCCTGAAGGTGGTAGCTTCGCAAAAATTCGCTAATTTTATTAAATAATTTGTCTGTAAACTGATTATATCGATTCATTACGTACAAATTAGCAGTTATAATTCTTACATAAATAAAATACGCACCAGTTAGAGATAGAGCGTTCCAACACGTCGTGGAGCCACAACTGTAACAGCAAGACGTGGTCCACACTTGACAGGTGGTATTGATGTTGTGTTATTTGAAGGTGGCGTTTCCGGTCTCGTACCACCAACTCCGCTTCCTCCTCGAAGTTCCCAGACCAGATTAGTTAACGATCGAGGTCGGCTTAAACGCCGAGATCTGAAACGATATCAAAATTATTCATTGAACAGAACGCGCGTGTTTAAATGAATCCAATCATTCGGAAAAAACCCAAAATCCTAACCTTTTCTCTGGAAGCTTAGCCTCAGCCCCAGAATCACCGGAAGTGCGTCCCCCGGAATGACTTGAATCAAGGGTACCATCCAATTCCATGGCCTGTTGCAGATTCGTTAGACTCTTATATCGTATATTAAACAACGGCGAACCACCTTTAAACCCCGGTGGAGTCTCTTTGAGCGGGGAAGCACTTTTTTGTCTCGCAAGTGGACGTCCTCTTTGCGTCCCACCGTTCTTCACATACAACTTTGCCAGTGGGGTCGAATTCAATGGCTTGTCAACATTCGCTATAGGGTTCTCCTTGACGGCTCTTCTTGTCCGTTTCTCTGCCTGCAACTTCTTCGTCGGTATCGTTTCTATCGGAGGTGGCTCAGGTCTGTCGTCTATGAGCGGTGCCACCGTAACCGTAACTGGAGTTAAAGTGGCTGGACTATTAGCGGTATTACTAGTTTGCAACAAACCATTGGAACCATTAACTGGTGGCACGCAACTTTCATAAGGAGATCTTGCACTTTTCGGCAATGGTGCGAATCCCCGAACATAATCATAAATCTGATCAATTTCATCGTACTCCTCTACATAAGAAGGTGGTACCCGGTTCTCGTCATGTCTGTAGGAATGGTTATGCCCTATGATATGCGGACCGCTTGTCTGATGGTGATAGTGGTGATGGTGATGATGATGTCTATGGTGGTTATTAGCACTATCCGAACTGGCGGACCGACGCAGAAATCCACTTCTGGTTTGGCGCTGCTTGCTCTCGCCCAAACGGCTATCCAGGACGTGAGCCCTATCGGCCACATCGACAACCATTCTCAATGAACGTTCAACCAGACGTGTAAACTCCTGCATATTCCGAAGAGCGTCTTCGTTCCTAGCTTTGACCAGTTTCAACGGAGCCGCCAGTGGCAGGGCCATCGCTGCTCCCTCTCTCTGCAGAGGAATCGCAAACACGTGTTCTTCTTCGAAAGTTGACAAAAGTCGAAGTTCCGGTAGAAACTGCGACGACGACTTGAGCCCTCGGGGAGGCTGACCGTGAACCAATCGGACGGTCATTGGCAGTCTCTTACTCAGTAAAGCCTTGGCCGTATGCACCCCGCTGATGTTATCCTCCCGAGCCAGGGCACTAAATCTGCCTCGCTGATCCAATGCCAACAATATGCTTTCTCCACGACAATCTACGCACCGTAGGTATCTTCCTCGACCTGGCAGTGTTACTTCTCCGGCGGTCACAATGGTCTCTCCTGCCACCAGGATTCTACTGCCTTCCGGCATTACAGTTCCAGAGTCATCCACTTTACAAGCCAAACCTCTAATGGAATCACGTACCAAAGCACCTTCCTCCGGACATTTCCGCATCAGTTCACTCACAGATTCGATACCCCGAACTGCTCTGCCTTCTTCGCTCAGGATCTCGAAGTAGCCCCCGTAAGTGTCTGGTATCGCCAACCTAGGACCAACTCCAACCACTCTTCGACCTTCCTTAATTTTCACCGCCTGTGCCACGATTTTGCGCCTTCGACCCGCCGACACCAGCAGTGCGGTACTTTGCAGACTCGGGGCTGGCAATGTGGGTACCCCGAGTCCACCGTACTGGCCCTTCGTAATCTTGATCACAGCCGGCAGACGGTACTGCGAGACGAACTCGCGAAGGTACGTCGCCTCGTCTGCCCATCTCGCTGCCGCGACAACGATCTGTCCGTCGGTCGCTGCCATCTGTCGGGACAGCTCTTCCGACCTTGGTCCTACTCCTACAACAGCGACAACTTCTTCCCTAGCACGCTCGCTGCGACTTCGATATTCTCCATCTGAAACGGTAGAATACACAAAGTAAGATCATTGTGTGCAAGATTTATGGACAGGTTTCGTGTAAACTTTTCGAAAATCCCATTTTATCGCATTTTCTGAAATCTAAAGGTGTATTGGTGCTCAGGGTTACTGTTGGAATGTTGGTACAGAAGGGAATTAAATAGGCATATTTGGTTGCGGATATTTAATAGAATGGAAAATGTAATACATATTTAAAGTGTTATCAACGTGATAAATGCATACAAAGGAAAAATCACCCGCCGAAACTGTACCTAAATTTTCAATTTGCGTCTGTTTCTCAATCAAATTTATATTTATTTCCAGGTTTCATGAACTGAGTATAGTTATGATTTATGTTATTGGTTTTTGATTTCAGATGAATCTTTGGGAGTGTTTCGGCCCAGAGTGGAGTCACTATTTCCGGACATACCAGGAAAGAAAGACAAATAACTGACGTCATTTTATTATGTAAATTAGAAAAATGTAAATAAATTATAAAATATACCTAACAATGAACCTCAAGCAAAACCTTCATACGTATTTTGATTTTGTCAACAAAAATGATCAAACCTTGCCTATATCCTACAGAACAAGATCCTCCCCTTAATTCGACACGGCATAACCTCATCGATTATTCAATTGAATATTTCCCTCCATATGTAATTATACGTCACTAGTCGGTTATTGTCGTCGAAGCAGCTAATTGCGAATACATGAAAATCAGGGCCCGACAATGACGGTATTGTATACGAGGCTGAATCCTAAGCGTTCTAATTTCGTCGAGCAGTTTGATTGGTCGAATCGTTCACGGACGAAGAGATTAGCGATTGGTATTAATTTGCATCGAATCGCATCTGGCGAAAGTGCAAACATCCATAACAAAACGTCGTCACGATAAGGCGTAGTCGGCTCGCGTGATCCTTACCGCGATGTATTGTGTCGAGAGCCCGAGTGAATGGAATTAATATATCGTATTGTTTAGGTTAGAAACCCGCGCCGCCCTGTCTCGAAATAACTAATCGATCGACTATCGTCTTCCTACACTGTTAACGCGATCGATCTGGGACTTTCTCCTTGTTGTACATTTATCCAGTTCTTCAAAGGCGTGCACAATTGCTATTACATCAAATGGCAGTTGTTCCTCTTTTGTACGTTTTCGTTGTCGAACAGCGTCTCGGGCTTTTGACAGAAATCGATTTGTTATCGATCGATATCGCGGATATATTGGAAAACAACGCCGGTTTCACTTTTCGCGGAGAAATGGAAAGCCTCCAAACGTTTATTGCACTTTATTTGTTCAGACACCGATACGATCGGCTTCCCTTGCCGATCACGCACGTGAAAGTCTGTTATTAAAATTATCGCATAACGCGTTGTCCAGATGATGCAATCACGTGAGACGGAGATTACGAATCGAAAAGGTTGGGCCAAATGACTTCCTAGAGGCGCGTCTGTCACGACGCCTGAGGTCATCGCTGATCATTCGCTTATCCAAAACTGACGGAAACAGGGACTCGTAATGCGATACCCCGAGTCGCGAAAATAAATAGGAGAAATTTCGCTCACAGCGCAAATCTTAATTGCAATTTTCTGGGCGCAATTTTATATTTCGTTCGTTTCAATTAAATTGCCGCGCCGATAGCGCGCGCTCGGCTGCTTCTAATCAAACCCGATGATAATCGAAATTCGTCGAGAAAACATAAAATAACTGTAAATATGAAGACATATGTCAGATTGCGGGTTCATAAAACTCGTACAACTTTGTAGCCCCGCAGCGCTTGCTTAAAGGAAGATGTAAAGCATATTCCATAAAATTATAAGGTGTTTTTTATAGGTCCGGCGCGTTTAATATTGCGGCATTACACATTTGTAAAAATAACACGTTTAACCCTTAGCCTCCAGGGCCTTTATGGTTTTAAGTTATCGTGTTCAGTGGTCGTAAATGATGTTACAAAACTGTCTTGAGGTTTCATTTTCATGGCGGATAAAGCGGAAATCATTACGTTTGACCAAGACATTTTCACGCGAAAAAGAAATCAACAATCTTACGAGCGCATTGACCCGCCCATTGATGCCTATTCAATTGTTTCCGTTAACACTGCTCATAAAATGTAACATTATATAACGCGGCGGTTCAAACGTGGCATAATTGGTGTCGCTGTTGACTGTTTAATTCGCGTCATTTGACTTTTGTCAAAGCTCGTTATTTTGCCCGATTTATTCCCTGCGAGTATTTCAGATTGTATGCTAATAAAATAAGTGCTCCGTTCAGACCGATAGCAATCTTACGAAATTTGTATTTATATATTTCTTCTTTTCTTTTAGAGAAGGGAAAGAAAATGATTAGTTAATTATATTGTAATGCTATACCGTTGATTGTATCTTACACCTGTGTACCGTTTATTATACCTTTCTGCTCGTATGATTTATTGCTCTATTTAATGCATTGTTTGAACGTTCGTACCAACGGAAATGGACAAATTTGGAAATTGACGTTAAACGATTAGTTTTAGAAGGTGCAATTCTGATTCGTTACGTGCATCATCTGAACTTCTATGTGCGTTGATTAATCAATTGTGTACGATTCATCAAATGGAACATCATCCAATGATTAGCAGCACAGCTTGCCTGTCATTTGTATCAAACAGCAGTTTGTTTTGCGACCACCATTTCGACACCTCGCAGGAAACGTTCGAAACCACTAACTGGTTGACTCACAAGCTGTCATTAAGGTGCAAAATCCTAGACAAATAGCACGTATTTTTGTCAAAATAAATTTTTTACACATAAACAGAAAGTTATATTACTATTACACTTATACCATTCTAAGGATATATCTTAATTAATGTTGCAGAAATTACTATACTTTTATAGAATATTTTCTTGTATGATAATCGATCTCCTTATAAAATATAGTAAATGTGTTTATACGACATAGTAGTTAGCATCTTACAGTAAAAAATATTATCAGATATTAGAAATGTTGCTTCGATAAAATAATAACTTTTGGTATGGTTGGATGCCAAGATTTGAGTAATTTTTAATGTACATTTTTTCTGCGTGTAGTATATTTCTTTTCGCTGCTTGAAACACCTTCCAAAATATTAATTCACAATTAAAAATATGTCCTACAAACATGTAGTAGAAAACAAAAGAAACAACAAAATTCTTATTCACTCTTCAAAATCTACATCTTATAGGAAGGATTTAAAAATGTTGAACATATATGTAGTTATCTCAAGAATGTAAAGAATTAAGAGAAGATTAAAAAACACTACAAGTAGAGAAGAGATATATTTTGTAAATGCAAGGAAATTTTGGTTGAATAAACATACGTTTTCACTGCGTATAGATCTAAAATGAACAATTTTTCAGTTAAAATTTATAATATTTAGGAATAGTAATCGAAATTTTTGAGGATAAACAGTGAAATTTTTAGTGTAAAAACATATTTCATAAATGTTATTATATACAAATGCATATAATCTATTGAATACAGTTTTCTTTTTTTACACGATATGAACTATTTCAGTAAATGACTTGATTACATTACAATTTTTAAAATGAATCAAATTGATCTAAATTGATTAGATTTTCTGGGCAATTAATATTTCACTTAATTGTTAAATTATTCAATTTTTATTATTAAATTCTTATAATATTTTACATATATTTTATGATAGTGAATATTTGTAATATTAATAATAATATATAGAAAGAAAAAGAAAAACTCTTATTTGTTAAATAACTTTTACATATGAAGACATAACGAAAAAAAATGTAGTTTATAAGGTTATTGCCATTTAAAAGTTTTTTAAATGTTCACACAATGTTATGTTTTCCTGATATTAATCATGTAATGCTTATTTTTTTATCTTTATCTTTATTCAAAAATTAACGGGAGAAATCCTTCTTTTATATTTCTTACTTTTTCAGTACTTTCGTTTACAAAATTCTTAAATTCTCGACACAGGAATCTGTAATTCTTAACAAGTATTCAAGTAGTATTTCATCTTGCCATAAGATTTAAATTCTTAATCTAAGGGTAGATATTTAACAGTGAATTCGTTTATTACTACACGAGTCAATATTGAAACACTTGCCTCGCATAGTTCGTTTTGCGGCCACGATTTCGACACTCCGCAGGAAAAGTTGCAAACCGTTGACAAAGTCCCCAAACGGCAAAAAGTCCGTGGTTAACATCCCAGACGAAGGTCGCGTTGCAACGTCGACCCACCACTTGGATGCCGCCGCGTAACTTATGATTTTTCGACGGAGCCCCGCTACATCGGCATAATTTAGGCGCGCCGATATAAATCATTTCGCCGGTGTCCCCTTGCGCGTCGCGTCGAATTGTAGGCGGAAACGACATATATCGTCTTCGAGATTGACGGGTGTCGATAATGCGCGCCAGTAAAGGATAACATAATTCAAATAGCCGCGCCACCCGGGGCCGTTTTCGCTGCGCGAATTCAAATCAATTGAACGCGACCCGCGCGCGGAACGCTCGGGTCTCGCCGGCAGACAAATGGCCACGTTTTGTCATCGTTCCGTGCGACAGTTATCCAACGGAAATGTTCATCACGAAGCGATATGATGAATCGTTGTGTCGGATATAACGGGATGCGGCGTACACCATAATGCAATGACGAGCCTTTGATGAATTATTGAAAAAATGCCATTGTCGTTTCGAACAGGTCTACGCGCACGTCTTAAATGGCGGTACAGGCTTTATTGTTCTCGGAGCCGTGCTTTACGTCAAAATATGTATATATACATATATATATATATATATACAAATATAGGCAGCCTCGGTTTCCGGTGTGCTTAATAGAAAACTGACTTTGATTAATTAACGCCGTTTTGACATTACGTTGACTCGTCAATTTGTTTGTGGATTCAAATCTTATTACCGTAAGCGTGGACGCGTGTCGCAACTTCAAGCAACAATTTGCAACAAATCGTAAATAAACATTTCTTCGATCGAATACGATTGATTGCGAACGGATCTTAGCCATTTCTGGTCAAAATGTCAACTGTATAGCGAAATCTACAAAAAAGAAATTATACCATTGCGATCGGAATGAATAAGGTTTCAGAGTGACGTTGAAAAGAAACATATAGCTATAAAAAACAAGCAATTACATCTCATACGAATAATTTATTTTAATGTATGAATTTAACGCGACATTCAATCGCGTATTTCAGTTGCATTTAAATTCAAAGCGACATGATGAAATGGCCGCAAAAGTGCATTTATTTAAGGTAGTCGTTTTACAATGCAAGACGGCAACCCTGAATCCTGCGAGGCACAACGTTTTCATACATTTAATATGCATTAGCAGGAAGCATTGTAATTCGCAATTCGAAAGATATTTTCGGAAGAAATTCAAGAGAGTCCTGACGTAATAATACGAAATTATGCAAGTCACGAGAGATGAAAAATGTCGGAACGTCGAGATGCAGGAATAATTTCGTAACGAATAGTACGGGAGGCGTTTTCAAAAGAGAATATATCACGTTATGCACGATTCTCTTTCAATTATGTATCCCGATCTAGTTCCCCGCAATTAGCGAAGATAAAGTGATTCGTTATAGCGATTCAGCGCGCGGATCGTTCAGCTCGTGTAATCGTCCACAGAAACCTGCACGTTCCCGTGAAAACGATGCAGCCGCGCAATGTTTTCACTTGCGTTCGATCAACCATTTAATAACGCTTTTACGGGGATTTAATCGACCCCATAACAAAATGAAACGTAAATTAGCATCGCTCAGACGATTCTGCTCCTCCACTATTTAACCGACACCATTCGTCTTTCTATCAACGATATCTACATTTTGTTTTGCTCGGTTGGTCAACCTCGAACAAACTAGATTTAAATTGTATTTAGTCGAGTCCGGCCGAGGTATTAATCTGATAGAATCTTGAAATTTTGCATTTTTCATCACCCGCGGTTTATGACGACTTTGCATTCGCGTCGCTGATTTTCAATGTCACACGCAGAGAACATTTTGTTGATTCAACCAAAATTTTGTTAAATTTACAAAATATTTGGTACATTCAACAAAATTTTTGTTGAATCAACAAAACTTTTATCTGCGTGCAATCGCTTTAATTTATTATTCGCGTCTTTTAATGTTTTTTTGTTTACAATATTTGTATTTGCTACGTTCATCCACATTTTCCACGGTTATGTTTAAGTGAAATTTTACGAAATTCGAAAAAATGAAAAACTTTTCATTTTTTGGACAAAAAATATTTTATCAAAACTTAATACTGAAGAACTGACGCTTGATGAAAGTACAAATAAAAATTATGCAAATAAAATTAATTTTTATTGAACGAAATATTGAAAACATAAAAATTGAAATAATAAGCGGAACGATGATAATTAAAGTATTAACGAATAATTGCGAATGAAAAAATTGTAATATGACGCTGAGAAATGATTTCCTCGTGTAAAATATTCTACACACCTGGCGCAAGAAAATATCACTTTTTACATTAACTATAACTTTTTATCGATAATTAATTCTTTATTGCATTTTTACGCTGCCACTTACGAAGCACTAAGTATGGCTGAATTGAAATTATGTTAATTTTAACGAGTAATATCTTAAGACTAGTAACTTTTTTTGCAGATAGTCATATTTTTTACACCCGTAATTATCTTCTATGTACACCTGGTCAATTTAAATCGTTTACTTCCTAGAATCAAGTTGAAGGCATCCTAATATTTTTCATCCCATAAACGCGCTCGATATTACCAACAAAGTATTCATCTAAAGCTGACTTACTTTTCATTTTAATCCGATATAAAAACAAGGCGCGCAAAAGTGTCTTAATTTCAGATGGTTGCTATATAATGCATGTATCTCTTAATGGTACAATACGCTAATATTTAAGTCGTCGAATATTAGGTTTCCTTTTCATTTAAACCGTCAAATACATTTTTGCAATGGTACCAACACCACTCCAGGTTCACCGACAGGCGAAATAATAAATGTCGAGTGTCGCCAGCGGAATCGTGGACGTAATTCGACCGTCAGCCCGAAACCGGAACCGCCTATCGTTGTTCGGCCCGAGTTGCCGAAATCCGCGAAGCCGACGTTTCCGCCGGCGCGAAATAAATCGTCCGTCGACTCTTCGCGCGTGACATAAAGCGTGATTAATCTTGGCCTTATCATCGCATTGGGTGCGAATAAAAGTTCAGCTTATACTTTTTGCGGCCATGCGTTATATGAGATCGCGCGAGTGTAGCTTTGTGAATAATTGGAGGACTCGGTCTGATGAATGGCAGCGCTTTTCCGAGCATGACCGTCCACCTTGATCTTCATCTTTATTAATAGTTGCCGTATTAGTAGTGCCAACCGAGAGCCGAGCCAAGATCCCGAGACAGATACGTAAAAACGAACCTGTTGCTGGCTTTTTGCCGCGGCGCCGGAGACGGGTTCCAATTTGAGCATTAAGGATTAATTACAAACGCAGATTAAATCACGCGACGGATAAACGCCTCGTCAAAAGCGTCCGAATCGGACGCAAAAATTCGCGCGCGTTTCACTATTTCAAAACGGCTAATCTCTCGGCGCTTTTTCTTCGCCGGCCCGACCGCAGCCGTTTGCGCGCGGCTGCGGTTTGATTGCGACGCGCGTTTGAAAGCGACCGACGCGAGGCCAACGCGAGATAAAGCCATTTTTGTTGGCAGCGTTTAATTGTGCGCGCAAAAATTGTCCGGCCATTCATAGACGGGCGCTCGTTAGTTCGTAATTTTCGTCGCGCAATCTTATCGCGCGGAGAAATATAACACCGCGCGGAGAGGCAAAAATGCTTTATCTTTGCGCGCGCGCAAAAATCCAAACCAGAGGAGAGTCGCGGCCGCTTATTAACATTCGAATGGCTCGCTTGATAATTTTGAACCGGCAATTCAGTTTTGAATTAATAAACGCAGTTGCGCCGAGCGCGCATGCGTCGACGATTTTTGCTCGCGGGTGTTTGTACACAAAGACCGATACGAATGCGCGCGCGTACACGAGCCTCGGGAATTCCGCGCTTTCGTAGGCAAATAATTGCGCGCGCGAGTGACTGACTTGTTTATAAAAGACACCAAAACAAGACAATTAAATACCCGGCGTCGCGTCGCTAACAGCAACGGCGCGTTTGTCCGCGTGACCCTTTGGTCGAGGAGATGCTCGATGGATGATCTGTGCATGATGGATAGCCGATGACTTTATTTTGCTTTTCAATTTGCAGCCGCTTGTCAAGGTTAAAATGAACAATTGTTTGTAAATATTGGCCTTTTGAATGTAAACAAAAACAGTTTCGTTATAAACACAACGATTTCGGGGGTAAACAAACGTATTTGCATTTAAATAAACAAATTGCTACGTTTATAGAAAAATGTGCCGACGTCTTATGTCGGTGAATAAAATGTAAAAGACGAATCCCTGCAATTCAAGCTTTAAATAAATAATACGTACACACAATAATTCACCATGAAATACCCGTGGATACAGTTATTTTAAATTCTTATGTATTAAATGTTTGGTCAATATGGAACATTGTAATCAACATTATACGATTATGGTAACCATGTCATGCTGATTTGTCACAGAGATCTTATAATCTCTTTAATACGAGACTGTGTACAAGACTTATTTTAATACCATAGTAGTGATGCTTTAATTCAAAATAACCATACATGTATGTATATATATATTTACGGTCAAATAAAAACATAACAAAAACGATGCAAAAAGCCGTATAATTATGCAGACAGAAAAAAGCAACCGAACCGTCTAGTTGTATTTGTTCTTATTGAAACAATCTAGTTATCGCAGCTTCAACGGTTGTAGAAAACAAATTAATCTTATCATTATCATAATCTTATTAGCGGATGTTAACTAATGTTCGTTAAAACACCGGGTGATTCTTTTCCTCTGTTAAAGTAATAGAAAAGTAAAAGAAACCGCGCTTGTCTTTTAAATGTCATTTTATCATTCCTTAAGAACATGATTCTGGTTAAAACAATCAAATGAATTCAAAATCAAGCGCCGACTGGAATTAATATTAATTGCACCGTATTGCTAATTATAATCAATGATTCCAAATTATACTAATGACACGATTTAAGTAATAGTAACATGAAAACACTATCAAAGCATACTTTTTCTTGTCGATTTAAATTGATATTTATGTTAATACGTCTATTTTCATAAATCAACGACCAGCAGATTTCACGTCATTCAACTAGATTAAATTCACGGAAGACGAATCATTAGACTTTCTACTTATTATTATCAAAACGCAATAAATTAAATTGTCCTAACGACTGTAATTAATAATACACGCAGCTATACGAATCATTACATCTAATTTATTTTTTTTTTTTAATGATTGAAAGTGTATTTGTATACACAAAAAAGTCTTTATATTGAACGTGTTTTCGTTTAGATGAAATTCTTATGGAGACGTTAGAATTGTCTTTGTTTACTTTAAGAATCCTTTTGTTTATGTTGAAACAATTTTTATTTACGTTAAAAATATTGAAATTTATGATGAAACCGTTTCTGTTTATATAAATAGTCTGTGTTTATATTTATGTTTTATATCTTTTTGTTTACGTCCAACATTCAGACGTTTAAATGACGTTTTTATTTTTACTCTGTACTATATTCATAATAATTGCCTCGATTAATTTCAAGCTGCAAAGTACGCGTCCAGTTCGCGTTCTTTGTCTAAGAAAATTTGAATTCGAATATTTTTCATTGCGCATATCTCTTCGTCGCACCAACACACAAACGTTCCATTTTTGCGCGCTCGAGTTGTCGACAATTTCGCTCGCCAACTACTTAATCAGAATCGCTAATTAGCATATAAATTGGCCGACCGATAACTTTAAATCAGCAGTGAATTAATATGCGCGGTCGGCGAGCTGCGCGGCAAATTTTGCGCCGCGCGAAAAAGAGAAAGTGACGAAAATTGAATTTGGCGCGCGGTAAAAACGCCATCCCTGACAGCCATAATGCTACACCGCTCTGCGTACTTATCGCGGCCGATATATGCATTACCATGGCAGTATATCAAGGATTGCGCACGGCAACAACCATCGATCCGCAAAGATTTACTGCCAATTATTTTTCTTCGTATGTGCCCGCGCTCTAGTAATCGATACGTTGATCAAATCGAAGTAGCAATATGACGCTTTGCTTGCAAAAGTGCGGGGTACAAGGCGTCGCACTTTTACAGGTGTTCGCATCATCGGGATCGCACGCAGATGATCGAACTCGTTTGCGCGATAAAACTGCGCGTCCGATTTTTCTTTGCGTTTGCATTTTTGAACCACCGATTGTGGGAAAACCTTTTCCGAATGGCTGGAATCGCACTTTGATGCTGAATACGCATATAAAGCTTTGTTTATATCACAGTGACAAAAAAGGACTTAGTAAGATCTACTGAAAATCAGTATCATAACCGTCAAATTAAGTTACATTAACTGTGAGATTCAGTTTTCGTTAAAATAACAATAATTTTAAGTTGTAATGCGGTCGAAACTGACATTTTTAACTGAACCAATTGAAATATTCCATAAAATTGACTGAATTTTGGTAATTCAAGTATCATATTTGGCTGCCATATTCTATAAAAATATCTAATCTTTTCAGTTGGACCAACTAATTGTTTTCAGTCATGGATATACATTACTGAAAACTCAGTTAAATTTACTAATATACTATTTTTCCTCTGAGTGCATGGAAAGTCATTGTTTATGTAAACAAAAAACATTAAACGTGTTTTTGTTTACACTCAAAATCTCATGTTTATCTTCATTCGAAATGGCTTTTGTGACATGAAATATGAACATAAAAACAAAAAGATTGAATCTGATGATTTAATTAAAAAATCGTCTTCATATCGAAAGTCAAAAACCGACCCTCGATCTCTCGAACGACGATTATGAATCCCTAAGAACCGCAACCAGGATAATTTGAATATCGGTCATTGCTGGTCTCGTTCGATTGCGCAATATCGCGCCGGTTCAAATTGAACGCGTTTGGACGCGGCGGAATGCCGGACCGGACCGTGAATCGGTCGTTTTTGTCCGCGACTTTGGGTCGCGGGGTTCCCTTCGAGACGATCCGCGCACGCGCAATAATGCGCGAATCGCGTTCTCGCGACGCAAACCCGGGAATTAAAAAACAATAAAATATTTGGCGTGGAATCGCGCGCGTTAATGAGAGCCGGACCGTAAAGCCCGTGATTTGTTAATAACTCGTTTCTCAGCAAGGACAATCGTCCCGAACGTTTTTAAATGCAGCAGCAGTGGCACGTCAACGCATGCGCCGTGGTTACGCGCGCTTTGGTATGTGTGTCTGTGTGTGTCTCATTTGAAATTGTGGGAGGCCAAAGGCGGAAACAAAGAATAGCCACGGCGTATATTATCCGGGGACGCGGGCGCGCTCCGTCGTCCGCGTTCCCGCGCAAGCGGTTAGCACGAAAATTACGACCGCGGAGCGGACACGCCGCCCGCGGGGCTTACCTTTGACCGGTCTTTGGACGAGGGAGTACGCGAATTGCGGGTACGCGTCGCGACGTAAGATCGGCCGAGGTTCGGGGACAAGCGACCGGTGGTGGGAATAAAGGTGGGACGGGGCGAAGGAGCGAGCGAGACGGCGGTGGGGGCGGCGCGGGAGAGAAGGAACGAACGAACGGGCGAGCGAGCGAGCGAGCGCTGGGCGCCTCCTTGTCGTAGTTATATTTAGATTCGCGCTGGGTAAAAGGGAAAGAAGAAAAGGAGGCGCACACACCGCGCGCGTCTTCGTGCTCCTTGTTTTATATCTGTCCGGCTGCGCAGGCGACTCCGGACTCGCCGGAGGAAGATCACGTTGCGGATCGCGTTCGCGTTTAGACGACCAATGACAAAGACCCCGATATCATCGGTTACGTAAAACGGAATTTCTGCTTTTCGGTTCCCACGATTTCGCGGACACCGTGGCGCGTCAAGGACTGGGGGCTACGGTCCTGCCGAGGGCGATTTTTGGAACCAGCCTTTGCGATGTTTCTAATGAAAACGCCCGAAATGTGATGTAAATATTATGTAAAAAAAGACAAAAATGTAAACAAATATATTTTGAATGTCAATAAAAACAGATCTGACGCAAACTCAAGGACTTTTTATTGTAAACAAACACCTTACCCACACAAACATACGGATTTTGGTGCCAACAAAAACGCTTCGACGACGATGAACGATTCATTGGAATGGCGAAATGCAATCGGAAATTATCGTGAGTTTGATATTTGCGATCGTAATATAATAGGGCTCGTTTAACGCGTCGAAACGATCTTGTTTGTGCTTTGTTTTGGTACCGTCGCGGTCGCTTGGCACCGCGATATATTTTGTCGCTTTTTGTGCGTTTTTGACCCCGTGCGGTCAAATAAGTGTCCGACGAGATTGAAAGAGAAAAAGATCGTGAAAGAGATACTCACGATCACCGGATAAATCTTGCGCAGCCTAAGGAGCATATTTTACGACCAAATCGATTATCCACGGACGTGCACACGAGAAAGTTCAGTAATGAACGCGTGGCGAACGGACTGTGCAAGGTCTTCCTTAGACTTGAACTGAATGTTGTGGAGATCCGCGCGCCGTTGCCAAGAAAAATTGTGCTTCTTCCATTGTATTGCATCCCTTTTATTGATACTCGACTAAGTTTCATAAACGCGCGTTCGTATTATTTCGGAATATAAATATTAATCATGGCACGTGACGCGCGAAAAATGCGAAAAAAAATAATAACCGCACGCACTGACCTTTGACTTATTTTGCAACTCGCCAATAATTGCGCGGATTCGACTTGAAATGAAATTGAAATTAAACCGAAAGCAATGAATCAACTCAAAGTTGAAAAGAAGATATGAAATATATCGCAATTCCGGAGGAACTAAATCGCAGGTCTTTTGACAAATCCTTTTCACGGACTGGAATTCAAATTAAACGAATATTTAAAAAGCGCCATGTTGGATACCGACACTTTTACGAAATTTGTTTATAGCAAATGAAAGCGCTCGCGTTGCCGCCTGTATGGTTGCGCATTATGTTACGCGAGTGCATATGTATAGTATATTAGTATTACCTACGATGCTACGACTGTTGCACATTATAAGGTTGAGTCATGGGTTAAAAGAGCAAGGGAAGATTAACAGAATATAAAAACGATCGAACTCACGAAGTATAACTTATGACCGCGGCGTCCGCGGTGCGCGGTCTTTCGAAGGACCAAACACTTCGTTTCCGATGCATTATGGCCTTTTAATGCCCCATTCGGAAAAATGCATTCAATAAACTAAACACGTTTCATTTTATTTAACTTATTATTGTAAGCATAATCTGCATAATTGGAAACCGCCTCGCAGATAAGCATTTAATTTGTTTTTATCCGACTAATCTTTCGTTAAAAATTGCATTTCAATGTTGCAGGCCGTTTTATGCTGGCATTATGTTTGATATTCAAACGTGGAAATCATTTCAACGATGTTTATGTGCTTTTATCATTTCGATGTAATATCGTACTTTGTCAAGTATTGTATATATATATATGCATTTTTTCAATTTACATAATTATACACGCATTTTGTTATTTTATTATTTCGAACGTCAGTAAAAGCGAATACAAATTATTCGCTTATTCGGATTACGAAATCTCGTATTATTTAATAACAACTTACTTCTTCGTCTATTTATAAAAGTAAAGCTATAGAAATTTTGCGTTTCACTTTCCAGCGCATTAGCGGGGAAGCAGTTAGTCGGTCTATAGTGGAGATGATTTATGAAAATTGACACGCAAAACAGGTGCACGTGCTGGTGCGCGATGACATTCGCAAAAATCACGCCGGTGTCCCAGCATTAATTGCGCGGGGCGCGATCCCCGCGGAGTCTAATTTTCTCCGTCGTTGGAGTACCGTAACTTGGAATAAATTATTGCTCAGTCAATTACATAATTCCAGAATCTAATAAATTCTATTATCCGCGCGTCGTAACAGCGAGTCTAATAAAAACAATAATTACGTTCATTAAACGTTTCGCTTTCGTTTTCACGCTAGTCAAATATTAGTTTAAGTGAAAAACAATTTTATATTTTGCAATACTTTTAATGCAACTTCGGGATAAGTATGTTACACGGGTGTACAAAACGAAGAATTTCGGCATAAATAATGAATTTAAGAATATTTAAATTTAAATTATTAAATTATATTAAAGAATTTGTACGTTTTTATTGTGCTTTAAGCAGATTTTAAAAATTAAAACTTTATTTAAATGCCGCATACAATAATACTTTCAGATTTATAAACGCAGTGTTGATGTTTACATATTTGTCATTGTCCATATTTGTTATTATTTACACATATTAACATATGTGATGTTTTTTTTTATTGTTTTCATGTTTCTAAGTAATTGATATAAAGAACAAATTTAAAAAGACGTTTGTTTATTAAATAATCTTTGTTTGTAAACAAACATTTATCCAAAATTTTATATAGTTTTTTGACGAGTGGCGAATTGCATTTCAAATTGACTGAACCAAAACTATTTATTTACTATTTATTTACTAACATCCGATGCGATATAGGACGTCGTAAAATCAGATCCCTTATCTATTAATTTTCATCGAAAATGAGATTTGTTAGAATACAGACTGTCAAAACGCCTAATCGATCAAGCGCTTTTTTGCGGTAACAACAATCGGGATAAATCTGAACGATTTCATTTGCGAAAGCAACGCTCGTGCAATCTGAAATAACGCAATAATCGATACGCGTGACATTTTTGCGCGGATAGTCTTCGCTCGCGCAATTTAGTCACGTAATATGTCAGTTGCGCGTATTGTCAACAGCAACGAGTCGCGCCTTTGACAGCGACAAAGTTACACGTTGAATTGCTACAGGCTCGTGGCTACATATTTGTTGCGGCTTCCGTAAAAGTCGGGACGAGTCCGATGTTTCGATTTATATTTCTTCTAATGCGACTGGCGAAGGGGACGAAAGCGGTCGAGAACTAGGATTCAGTATGCCTGTAAGGCCGCAAAAAATCGTCGATTCCTGAAGAATGTTGCGCGAGTCGTCAAAAATCGACAGACGGTAACATTTCAGGTAACCTCGTGATACATTTTCGATCCGTTTAGTCCTTTGTTTATTACACTTGCTTAACTATTATATTTATTAATTGATAAATTGTAATAAAAGCACTTTTAACGTAAACAAAAACAATTTCACCATAAACACAAGGAAACAACAAAGGATTGCTGTATTTAAAATAACTTTTATTTAAATCTTATTTTTTAATACATCACATTAATCAAATTTAGACCAACAATTCAACAACGGAACCTAACAAAAATAACAATACTAAAACAAACTCACTTTTCGGACACTTTTAACGCAAAAAAACACGACTATCCGTTCCATTCTCTCCGTTATGAACCTAATTTCATTTGCAACAAATAACATATTTATAACAAATAAAAGCACCCATCAATTTTCTTCCATTATACCTCATGAACGAGAGTGTTTGCGCAAAAAGCTCCTCGCGAGCAAAGTACACAATTCTCTCTTCGTATTAAATAAATCGAATGGCTCCAATTAAATAACACGAAGAACTACTATAAATAAATGCGGGGCTTTTTTGCCGCCCATAAAAAGGGTACTTGAGACGAAGCTCGTCACAAATCCCTCGGCGGATCAAAAATTTGCCGAGCTCTCGTTACAGCCAAGTGCCCCCGCTGTCTGCGGACGCAAAATTATTAGCGACAAAAGGTATCGACTTTGTCTCCGTTGCTTCGGCATTTCTTACCCAGCGGCCGGGTTTTAATTGTGGAGACGATTCCCGCAGTAGCGCCGGTGCCATTTTCTTGCGCTATGTAGGAAGCGCGGCGTGGCTTTAGCTGCGACGTTGATAAAGGGACAAAAAGTGAAATAAAGTGCGGAAAGAGCGCCGCGAATCCTTTACATGCGGATATCACGACGACGGGTATTAATCCATCCGCAGGACAAGACGCAGAAGGAAATGATTGTCACGACGAACAACCCCGTTCGAGGAACTCAATGACTGACGAGTCCCGCTGACTAAACGCGACACGAAGATGGAAAACTCATTCGACGCATATAAATTGCCGGGACAACATCATCTTCCATCGCTTAACAGTTACAAATTACCCGCGGTTTGAAGTTTCCGCGATCTACGGCGTGGCGAGTTGTTATCCTTTGGCACCATCAGTTGACAGCAATTCGTATTTGTCGGTTTGTCGACGGCAAATTGAAAAAAAAATGTAAACAATAAAATCTGTCCTTGTTTACATCACGCGTGTTTATACCTTTTGACCCTTTTCGTTTGTATACAAACGCGCTCCGACCTTTCGCGCGTAAACGCTTATTTACAAACATTAATGCTGCGCGAAAATAAACAAATGGCGACCGAGAGCCAATCAAAAGCGGTCAGTTTGAAAAACGACTTGATGATGAATAATGCAAATTGTCGCGAGTCGAAAAATTCTTAATCAAATCGGGATTTTGCCGGAGACAATGAATCTGCGGCATGCATTATTCATGCGCGATATTAATTAATCGCGTTAAACATTTAATCCAACGATTATTTTCACACGAAAAGCCGGCGCTGGTATATCAGCCGCACGAAGACGCACGAGGTTAGTTGGAGACGCGTTGCTGAAAAGCGGATTACATAAATATCGCGCAATAATTGTTTTGATATGAGTTTAGCGTGCGGTATAATATATGCTAATTAAGAAGACAATGCTAGAAAAGGTAACGCGCTGCAGTTTCAAAACCGCACGTACAGTCGAGTCGCTGGAAGTTAACGGATCATTAATGAGACGACGGGTGCGCGTATCCACCCGCGTAAGCATTCTTTCAAATCGTCACCTACGCGGGTGCACGTGCATCCGCGTGTAATGACACGGACGGAAGTGCGCGACTTTGGCCCGAATTATTCAGCAGCGGCTCTTTTGCGCGGGGCATTGCGCGCGGAATAATAATAATACCGCGCCACTTGCGAGAATGCCAAGTTCATTTCCATCTCAAACGGCATACTTTGATGATACGTCCGCGTAGTCATGGGAGATTTTTAAACCCATTGTACGCTTTCAGCGAAGACAAAGAAATTTGACGATTTTTTGCAGCGATAGTTGTTAATTAAGTGAATAGTATTAATGAATTCAGTTTGCAACTGGATTATAGACTTATATACATGTGTCTGTGTGTGAGTATGTATTAATACATATTATTGCGTTAACACAATCATTCGGATGGTATCGAATGGTCAATTTACATTTAAAGCTGCATTAGTATTAAATTCGAAAAGTACGTGTCGTAAATGAACCTTATTATCGTGTGTTATGTTAACATTAGCATAGATTTAAATTGATTGTTTATTAGTAATTTAGTATGTTGTATTTATTATGTATTGGCTGCGTATTGAAGTACATTGATAACAAGAATGTATTTATTCAATATGATATATATATATAAGAATATACAGAAAAAAATTTGACTGAATCTAAGTGTATAATTTATAGTAAGCATTATGAAAGTTTGTTATTATTTACATTACATAGCATTCAACATTGTAACTTTTACTAGACTGTTGAATAAATTTTAACTGAACTTATAGGTTATAAATCAGAACACGTGTATTAGTGAAACTATCATATAATCAATATGAATTGTTACTTCTTTGCAAAAATTTTTATTTTCCAAGTATTTCATAGTATTTGCAGTAAATGACAAATGATAACGTACTAGGGAAGAATTTCCCATGATTATTTATCAATGTTAATAACAAATGTTATTAATTTTGTAAACACCACATATAAAGTTGTCTAATATTTCATAACATTAAACGTCAATATATGTAATTCGTTGTTTACAGAACAATATTATAAATATTTTTTAACGTGACCTTGATATTGGTTTCTTAAAATTTCAAACAAAAATACCAATATTTTATTGAATATTTAATAAAATATACAATATTTTCGTTAAAAAGCATACAACTTATTTGCACGTTATATTGCTCAATATTAAATAGTATAATATGCTTATTATATCTTCCTTATGTCTTTATAGATATCTTGTGTATATATCTAGCTATATGTAAAACTCTATATATATATATATAATATCTTTAAAAAATGAAAATATATAATTAAAAAGTTAAATTTATAAAAAATTATTGATATCCACCGAATTTTGTTAAGCAACTGTTGGATAAAATAAAAGTTGAGTTAAAACTCACCAAAGACGCATTCAAAATATCTAAATCAATTAAATAACCCCAAACAAGTTTTACGTATGTAATTATAAAATTGAAATATATATTTAATAAATCATACCATAAACAAAGCGTTATTTATGCAATCCCAGGTCAATTACTAATCTTAACTTATCAATTACTAATAGTGGCTAAACATTCTGAATTATTTCTCTACTTCGATCGCGTTCAATGTCGTTCGCGCGAATGTCATTTCGGGCCCCAATGTCACCCCAGAAAAATACCCGCGAATTTGACCGACGCGTCAATAAATAACTGCAACGCGAAACAAAACTCGCGCAGAATAATCGGGCTTGGTCTTTAACGACTATTAACGCACATCAATAATCATCTTGTACCGGATCATTAATGAATCCATTTTGCGCTTGATAAACGACAAGTGTTAACGGATAAAATAATCTGGCGTCGGAAAGACATAAATAACGATGCCGCGCGAACGTATCTAATGTAATAAGCGTAATCATTATACGTCGGGGTAATAAAATGCCATTTTTCTTTATCCCGTTGCGCGGCGTTTATGTTTTAATTACGTTTAACAGGTTATGGGATTCGCGAAAAATGTGCTTAGCGGCCCTGCGCTGCACGCGCAATTGGTAACGGTTGACGTCGTCAGACACACGAGACCGCGGCGTTTTTACTCCGCGCAAAAGCCGCAACCCGCGCCCGCGTACAAAGGACCCCATAGAATGTCACATTGTCCGTTTGACCGAGTCCATTTTTCAACGACCGTTACCATTAATTGAACGACATTCCGACTTTTCCTTCTGCCACTTTGTCGTGACTAATTAATTTTCCCACTCGAAAACTAACCATTTCTTTTGCGCCGTGTAAACACCGATGTTTTACAGATGATAAATGATTATTGTGTTAAGAAAAGAAGAGCTAGAAGGAAAAGGATGGAAAAGAAACTTTCATCGATCGTCAACTAATTTTGTTGTTGCAAATTGCAATTCTGTAATTAAGGAATGTAAAAAAATGGTAATCGTTCGGAATTTGTATTCTAAAATCTAAACGAACAATAAGATTCGGATGCTAATTCGTATGGTGAAAAAAGAAAAAAAGATAATGAATCATTTGGAAAGTCGTGTAATCAACGAGGAAACGCTGAAATGTATACAGGAACACGAGTGCGGGATGATAGGCGGCGTTATAAATATTAATTGGAATTAGTTAATGAATAAGACATTCTCGTGTGAACATGACCTCGGAGTCGTTTATTGTTTATAAAATTGCGCCTGCGCACGTACTGAAATGACGCGTAAGCGCGGAAGGATCTATGGTTCTTTCTTCCTGACATTTAGCATGATTACGGAATTCTTATCAAGAGAAATGCTTCCTCGTGTTCGCCGAGCGAATGTTTTTCCGCGTCGCGCACAAATTTTACGCGCGCGTATTTCATTTCAAATGCTGCCAACTGATTAAATCAGAAATGATGTTGGGCGGCAAAAATTGCGGCGTCATCTTACGTGTTTTATTTGGCTTGTTTTTTGTCAAGCGCGGTTATTACAGTCAATAAAGAAGCCAAACGCTTTTCGCGGCAATTCGAGCGCGCCCGAAAGTGCACTCCACTCGGGGATACGTTCAGATTGCGATTTCAAAATCGTCGATCGGACTTGCGTTCGGCGAACGAAAAATTGGCGTTTGCGGCAAACGCATCGCTTTATTGGCAATTTTATCGCGAAATTCATCACGGTCGCTTCTACTTGGGTTCATATCTCAGGATCCATCGTTACTTTCGCCCTTGCGAGCGAGGGTTTGGGCGCAAGGACCGGTCCGCGAAAAAAATGCGCAAAAAGTTCAAGTTGCAGTGCAACTTTAAATTTGGGCGGCACCGAAGAAATATGTATCAAATTTCTTCAATCTCACCGAAGTTTATCGCAATTGAGGGATAACGCTGCGTCAAATATTTCATTATAAAAGCCACTCCGGGATGGCTTATTAAATAAGTTTATATCGCAAACACGAAATGATTTCATCTGTGAGTGGACTCGGGGTCAATGACTTTTAGGGTTCACGCAGGGCCAACGGTTTTACCGCTTTTTTTCAACGTCAATTTGATGACAACAGTCGATATGCCATATTTATGTTGCATAACATAAATTGTTTAATTAATAAAATGTAATAAACTTTAAAAAAAATTAATAAAAAAAATAATAATAATAATTTGTTTCTGTATTTATAAACTGACATTTTATTCACATTTATATAAATATATATATAATGAAATAAAAGATTAATATCAAACATTGATTCAATTAATTTAATTAATACGTAAAAAATAGTTCAACAAAAACAAAGAGGACCTTTTTAATGTGAAGAAAAGCAAAGTTCAACAAATACACCTTTTCAGCATAAACAACACGCATGTCTTGAAAATGAGTGAATTTTTTTCTCACGGCGGCGGACACACGCCTGAACCGCTCGAGCGCACCGTCTGCGACTTTGATGAAAGTTACTGCGCGCGTTTGTTCAAATCGTTATACGAATTGTTGCTCGCCGACGCATTGGCCGTTTGTCTTTCGCTTTTACACGCGTTTGCTATTAATAAATTAATTTATTCAACCAGCGGTTGATGTTTCGTTATATAGTTGCAAAATTTTTCTGCTTCATATATAATAACATTCGATATAAATATTTAAGATAACATCGACATGTCTACGCTGCGCGTTGCATGCGTAAAACTTGCGCACAGAGTAAACGTGCACGCTGAATTAACATTATACTCGTTCAGTTGCGTGAACATTGCTGCATTCAAAATTCGCGCGCGTTGTGTTATGTGAGACCGTGGTCATTAATAATTGGCCGCTTAATAGCTTCTTATAAAATAATTTAATACAACCAAGTGCGCGAGGGTGAAAGGGATCTGGCATAGATAAAAATTGCGTCGAGTAAGCTTGCAAAAATGCCTACTTCGCACTTAATATCCCGAAGAATGCCGTTCCATTTCAGTCGATAATTTCGTCGGCGTTGCTCGCAATGATATTATTTCAAACGACACGACTTTATTGATACGCGCCGATACCATCAAACCATATCCGTAATTTCATTCATAACTTATTCCCGCCGTGTTGTTATTACCGCGGACGAAACGGTTAACGACATCATTGATTCAGCGCGCAATCGGCGCAATCCGATCGGATATTCGGGTCGCGCAGTCGTCGTCACGGACCCGCACGACCGAGTAAAATTTGACCAAGCGGGTCAACACGAAAACTAATCGGCGCTTAAATAATATCTTAAATAATAAGACGCAAATGAATTGGCTCCGTAAATTGGTTGGAAAAAGCACGAGGGTTCATTGACAGTGTCCGTTTGCGGCGGAATTTAAAATGCTTCGAAAATGTACACAAACGTTGGTTGAAGAGGCCCGAAGCTGGTTGGTTTGACGCGGATAACGCGCGAGCGCAACCATCATTTAAAGTGTCAGCCGGCCCCTCCTTTCGGCGATCTAATTGGGCATACAGAAACGAAAATCGTGTCGGGCCCTTCGGGAGTCGGTCCCGGTCATTCATAGTATTCATAACCCGCATTAACGCGCGGCACGATGGCTCCGGATCAGCCGCGACTGGCGTCCGATCGGTCGGATCGGTTAGGCTCGGCTCGGCTCGGGCGCTTGGGGAACCACCCGCGAGAGGCCGCCCCACTGACTGCGCGCCGCGCTCGCTCGGCCGACTTCGGCTCGCTTCGGTTCGACCTTGAACGAGTCCTGTATGGTCTATGCCACTGACACGGCCCAAGGACGTAACTGGTACCGGCGTGCTGTTGTCCCGAAACGCGGTCGTGGAACTCGTGTTGGAAAGTGCTCGTCGATAGCAACATTGGCAACTCTTTTTCGTGCGCCGTACACCAGTGGCGTACTATCTTCGCTCGGTCGTGCGCGAGGGGCCCGTACCCGAAACGCCCCGCAGTAACCCCGCCGATCCGCGCGCGCTTTTCGTCGCACCTGCGCGCGCGCGCGCACCTAAATTTCATCCAATTTTTGGCGTAATAATTGCGCGAGTCGTTTGTCGCGCAACGACCGCCAGGCCGGATTCAACGAACGCCATTTGCCGCTAATCGGCTTTCGGTCACCTTCTTTTTGCGCGGTTTTGTAACCGCCGAATGGGAGGTTCGGTTTGCTTTTTTAATGGGTATAATGTTTTAGAGGGGCATCGTACTTATGTTGGGAATGCATTTTTTTTGGGGGGGGGGGTTTATTTCGAGGGGTTGGTGTATGTATTGACATTAATAGAGGAGAAAAATTAATTAACTTTTCTACATAGAAGATTAGTGGATTTTTTGAAATATTATTGTACTGATAAAATTGTATATATTGACGGTTTGTCCACTACGGGGACATATTGGTATTTAAGTAGTAATTTTTATGGTTAGTTTTTGTTTTTGTCGATTATTTTATTCAAATAAATTGTAAGTGTTTTAACATATAATATGCTCGCTTTGAATGCTGATGTTTATTGCTTGCAAAATTACATTAGTTCGATGACTTTAATTGCGGATTAAAACATGTTTTCGGGTATTCATTATGCAAAATTCATGGTAATGCGTCTTTGTAATTGTAAGACTTGGCTAGAGTATCGAAATGATTTTAAGTTGTTTTATTGTTTTGGGCATAAAGTTAAATTAATTACTGATTTAATTAGCTCTTTTGTTTTATTGTATAAGTAAAATGCAATTAATTGTTTTATTATTGAACCGGAATGTGTCGTTTATTTTGATGCAAAATGAAATACCTGTTAATTACAAAAATACTGTTTTCGTCGAGTAATTATAATAAAATTTATGAACCAAATTCATGAGAAGAAATGCGTTAACGTCTACAATTATTACAGTCTAGTTTTCTCATTCGCATTTATGTTGTACACTTTTTTCACCGCAATAATATTCGCTATTGTATAAAATAAAAATTAACAAGCTCGTAATACACTTTTGGAACATTTTTAATTGTATATTATTATCTGAAAATAAAGTACGTTGCATTGTATATTCACGTAAATATAAATTTAATGAAACGTTTTATAAATTAATATGATCCTTTAATTAAATTATAACAAAAAGTTTAATTTGTTTTAAAAGACATCAATTAAGTGCCAATTTTTTCAATGTTATTTGAAATCGTATTTTTATAGTATATAACGCACAGTTCTACAAAGCAATAAAAACAGTACGATGTTTTAGCAATAAAAACATCCTCCGAAACATAAATAAACATTCGAAATTCATCGTTATCCAGAAAGATGTCAACAAATTTGTGTAAACAGAAATATGTTTATATGCTTACAAGAAAATGATTATACTAAACGTGTTTTTATTTACATCAACTTATTATACACCCGCAACCTCATTGGACATGTTATATATATAATTTCGCAAACCGATTTCCATAATAAAACTGCGCTCCTTCGGTTTTGTCGCTTTTATATTTACCAAAATTGAAATTCCATTTTTCCCCTTCGGACTTTTCGCTGAAAACCACTAAACCGAATAAGATAAAGACTCGACTAAATACCATTCAATTAACTCAAGCGAATTCATCTTTCCGTCGACATAAAGTATCACCAGACATTAAACGCCCGAGACGATTGTAATTCGAGGTTACGATATAAGCAGCTGGCAACAGAGGCGAGTCCTCTTCCTTATATCGGCGGGCGATTCTCTCTCCGTCCAAAAAATAAACCCAACTCTTGCGTCGCGATATATGTGTATATATATATTTACCGCGCGTATACGTATATCGAATGATGCGTGTATTCGATACTGGCTTTAGTGCCGCGAACTGCACCGTCGCAGTATATAAAACAAATCTAAAGACTCGCCACATGCTGTGATATATTTGTTCTGAATTAAAACGCAAATTCCCTGCCCGCTCCTTAATCTTTTCGCTTCCATAGATTTCACTTCATTAAACTAATTTCATCCGAATTTATGACGCCCAATTCAATGTATATACTCGAGCGAATTTATTGTCTGACCCAAAATCCTCGTTTTGCTTTTGTTTATCCCGCGCGTCCCTTTATTCGCCATGAAAAATAACTCGCTGAGAGCACAATATATATGCTGTGACAGTTAATATCGTGCTGTGATTAACAGCGTATTCTGATATTAGCGAGCGTCACCAGTCGTTGATTAAAGCACCGCATTCGATCATAATTTTGACTCGTCTTTTAAGTTCCTTCCAAATACAATGTCCAAATTGTCCTGATCCTTCTGATGGATGGTTGCAAAATTCGGTCTCTTGTTTGTAATAAATTCATTATAGATAACGCACCGATTTGTGTTTATTTATTTATTTATTTATTTATATTCGCTTTAGATTCGAGTTTTATTTTTAAATTACTCGGATAAATTCTAATGACCGTCTTTCTTGTTATAAAGTAACACCTGAATCAGCCGCAGGACGGATATAATATGCATTTCTTGTTTCATCCAGTTTGTATTTATTTTTGTTATAACGACATCTACTGGGAGCACATAAAATGCACATGATTGTGTTTACGTGCGCCCGCGAGTGCAGTTCTGTTTATGTGAATTTATGTTTAAAGGCTTTTGAATATACACTTATACATAGTGTATATTTTCCTTTCAGAAGTGGATGTATTTTATTCACTTAATTAATCAACGCGATACTAATTGTTTTGTTTTCAACAAACAATCGTTTATTTAATATATATACTACTTTGTAGTTTTTATTTTCACAATTTATTTAAATTAATTGTAAACAACGCTGTTGCAAAGGATAATTTAATGGCCCCCTACTTTCATTTAGCAATACTTTTATTTTCTAACCTCAATTACGGGTCATTTCGTGTCAATTGGAAGTTTTATTGCGGAAAGTAAATAAAGTTATATTAACGTTAACGAAACGATATTATCGATTTCACGCATTAATTTGCATTCATTTTTATGTAACTTGACCCGAGACCACGCGAATATAATAATTTCACTTTCAAATTCGTCAAATTAGAATGATTAGTTTTTCGGCGAGACTTTTGTGTTATGTAAACAGCCTCCTATACACGTAAACTCGGTGCCATCCAATGTAAACAAAGACCATAACATTATCATTGACTTATGTAAACATTATGATACAGCTATAAAAGGATTCTAGGAATACGGCACTATTACCATTAAGTGTTCATATATATTTTTCATTCGAACACGTTTTTGTCGCAAAACAAACATCGAAGAAAAACTAATTCTTGTTTGTATACAATGTCTCGACGGATGTTTTTCTTCGTCCGATGATAACAAACTCAACGCCGGCGCACAATGTTGCGTTCAAGTTTTGTACACAAACGCACGCGTGTATATATAAATATATATATAGTTACGCAATCGCGAATCACAAAACTGTCAATTTAATGACGATAAGGCGTTTTTTGCGAATGAAAATCGGATGCGAGAAAACGCATCGCAGCGATTGCCGGTGAACGAACGGAGATCACCGGAAATCGCGAGTTATCGAGCACGAAGATTCAAACCGCCTCGCATGCAATTTACCGACGACTTATAAACGCTACTCTTCTCCTACTTTTATCGTCAACTTGTGTTCCATACGTCATTACGCGAACAGAATAATTAACTCGGGTTTTTCGCTCGCGCTCAAGAATTATGGCGCGCCGTGCTAATAACGATTCGGGAATTTGTTTAACCGGTCAATTAAAATAATTTCAGTATTCGTCCAACAGTGTATTAAAGGATTAAAACAAACAAAAATCGGAATAAGGATGTATCGTCTGAGTTATCACTCTATTGTGGGAACATAACAAATTGATAGCAAACTGCATATAGATATAAACTGTAGACGTATCGCAGAAAAAAAGAAAGAATCAAAAAATGGCGGAAACTGAAATTTCAGTGTTTGTTCTGAAATAAGGACTTTTATGGGAAACGCGTTATCGGGTGATTCTGATCGAAAAGAAGAAAAAGATGAAGTAACGTACAATGCAGTAAATTTGAATAATAACACGGATGGTAATGTGATGTAACCGAGTGAAAAATGCAAAGATTACCGAATGGAATTACGTCGAACGATAAACGGAGGGCAGGAGCTGACGTCGGATGAATATCAGACGATGGCCCGGCGTAATTACTATAATGGCTCTCAAATAAATGAGACAGGGATATCTGCGGCCAAATCTCGGGAGGCTTCGACCTCTCCGTACCTTAATTACGACGTCGGTGCAGATATGCAAGCGGAGAAAAGAAAGAAAGAAGAAGAAGCTTTTGCCCGTAGAACCGGAAATTCCTGTCCCGAGTCAGAAATTCGTTTCACCCGACCTGACAGCGAACTCAACGAAATGAACGAGGGAGCCCGGATTTTCTGCGCCGGCATTTTCCTGCGATATTTGCGAGATCGCGTACGCTAAAAAGCTTGTAGTTGTTTGTTGTTTCTTGTAGCTTGCATATATAATATAACGTATGAGATTCGGCACGCAAGAGGACGTCGATAGTGGCGCTTTTCTTGGATTCGTTCGTTCAGATGGAATTCAGATTGAATTGCGTTCGTTTGCGTTGTTAGAAAATAAAAACCCATTTGTATTAGGAATCGAATTATTCGACGACACAAAGAAATAAAGTATTTAAGGTAAATCGTGTATATTTATTTATATAAATTTTTTTGTGGTAATCTTTAGTTGATCAGTCATTTTCCCCTATATCCTTACTCTATAATACACAAAGCAGGTTATATTTTAAGTTGAGCAAACTTTTAATATTTAATAAAAGGCAATTTTAGTTTAAACATATTTATTTCATTGTATCGGCAACAGTTTGAAAGGTTGTGCAACCAATTATTATGTTAATTACGTATTTAATGCAGTTTAGATATATAAATGTTATTAAGGTATGATGAATAAAATTGTACATTATATTATCATCTACAATGCCGTTTTTTGTTTGATTGTTACATGTTTTTGAAATGATATTAAAGGTAAATTGATTAATTATTGATAATCGTATAATTGTTTAAACATTTTGATTAAACTAAAATTTGTTTGTCTAAACTAGATAACTTTCTATAAACTTGAAAAAATCGTTAAAACTACAATCTGTATATATATAAATAAGTTTATTATATACAATACAGCTTTATTAAACAGACATTTTGTCAATTGGAATTAACAACAAAATATTTAATTCAACAATTCAGTTTTTCTTTTTTTTTTCAGCAAGACATTTTTATAGATAAGATATTATAAGAGTGTTTTATTATTAGATACTATTTATTTCTTTTGCATGAAAATGTCTCGATTTAAGATACTTGTTTTAGTAGTGTATAGGATGTTTATCCAATATCACATTTATTTGAACAAAATTTACTCAATCTGTATTATCGACACAGTTAAAATTTCAATTTATTTTGATTCACAATCTCAAATAACTACACGAATTGGATATATATATTAATTTAATAATTTATTTCTTTCTGTTTTCTAACTCTATTTTAGAATTTAGATTAAAACATTATCATGATAATATTACTTAATATTTCCGTTATAACATTTGGTGTAGATTACTCTGATATATACACAGAAAAAGGTAGTGTTGTCTGAAACAGTGAATCTATAAACGGTAAATATAAT
>JABFQC010000142.1:0-35323 GCA_022817085.1 Psilanteris sp. ZL-2020
TTCATATAGAAAACACATCATAGACAAAATCGAAGATGTGATATTAGATTTAAATAACCAGTTAGTTGCTGGAAAGTTGCCAATGCTATCTTATGAAGTAGTAGATGATTTGGAATACAAAGACAATTTTTCACAAATTAATATCAATTCTCCTTCAACTGAAGTATATGAAGAAAATGGAACAAATTCTCCTAAAATAGTAAGATTTGACAAAAAAAATGGAAGAAAAAAACTAGCCCTTATACTGCAGGTGTTACAACGAGTGCATCAATCAATGGTTATTGGTCATAAACAATTTCAAACTAGACGCTCTCTTTTTTATGAATTAAAAGAAAAAATTTTTAGCTCAGTATTAGTAAAAAACCAGCGTTGCGTCGACCAAACTGTAAAAAATGTTGCTGAAATAGTATCATGTTTGGAATGGGATATGAGTAATTATATTTTATAGATTTAAATATGATAACAAAACGCTTTATACCTAAGAGATACAAATTAACTTTTTCAGTGTGCTTTAAAAATACATTTTTTTTTCAACTTATAAAATAAGTGTATTATAACATAAGTATTTTTTTTTAAAATCAAAAAATGTATTATTTCAATATTTGACAATATTAATTTATTTAGTATTGTATATTACAAGAGCAATAAAGATTTATTTTATGTTCTTTTAGAGAAAATAAAATAAATATTTTGAAATGTTCAATTGGATAATAAGAAAGTATGCTCTTTTGTTCTAATGCTAATTTAAAATTGTTTCTGTCTTATTTATTGAAAAATAAATAAATATTTAACATGAATTACCTTTCAAACATATTTAGATATAGTAGCTACTTCCAAAGGTTTAGCTGCTGGTGACATGGTTTGTTATTTTGATGATGGAGCACTTCTTGATTTTAATGTTAAAAAAGATGGTGTTCTTATTTCGCACAACATCATTAGCATGACGTCCATTAAACATAATGTAAAAATGATGTTAGTAGTTGAAAAAGACTCTGTGTTTCAAAAACTTTTATCTGAAGGATGTCCGGAAAAAATGCAATGTCTTTTAGTTACTGGAAAGGGTTATCCGGATTTTGCCACGAGGAGATTTGTAAAAATTATTTCAGAAGAATTAGACATTCCAGCTTATATTTTAGTTGATGCTGATCCATTTGGAATTGACATAATGTGTTCATATAAGTAAATATAAAACAAAAATTACACTTCTTCTAGACTATTATAATCCCATATTTAATGTTATTATTAATATTTTCATCATTAACAATTATTTCAAATCATGAACCTTATAATCAATAGAAAATATCAAATTATGTTTATAAAGTTATAAAAATCATTTGTTCTATCATCTAATTTAATATAGGATTATTATATAACCGACGTATATTTATATTATTTTATATATAATGTAGATATGGAACCATATCTCAGTCAAGATTACATGAACAGTTGGTGTGTCCAAACATTGGATGGTTGGGAATTCATCCAACTGAAATAGATGGTCTAAATTTACAGTCTGTCAATAAATCAGCATTATCTTCAGCTGATGAAGTAAAACTGAAATCTCTTAAAAAAAAGGACTACCTTGGTGAAAGAATACGATTAGAATTAGATGAATTAAAGAAAGGGAAGTTGGAAATAGAAGCTATAGCTGATTACATGGAAGGTTTTATGTCATCAGTGTATTTACCAATGAAAATTAATAAGAAATGGTTTATACGTTAAGTGTATATTTAAATTTTGTTATATTAATCATAAATGCAATTGCGATGTTGAATACAGATAAATACTATGTAACAAATCGTTGAATAAATATAAATATTAATAAAAAGTGCATATTTTATATTTTCGTTTTAATTCATAATTATAATATTAAATTAATTATATAATAATTAATTGAGTGTAAGTAGGAATTGAGAGTCGCTGGCTTTCCAAATATTCAGCTGAATAATATACCCTATTAACTAAATAATGTAAATCTAAGTCTTGTAATGACATGGAGTACAAATATTATTAGAGTTAAAATATGTACAATACTTTTAATAAAGTATCACAAACAGTCTATGAACTTATTCATATAATAGCCAATATAATAAATACTTTAAATAAAACTTAAGCAAATCATATTCGTTGTGTTAACACGTCATCATTCAGTTCAAAGTATACAGTTTAAATTATTTATGATAATTTAAATTAATGCTTTTCAACTAATAAACTAGTTTCTTTTCAGCAATTGCTTTGGGATAGCTTATGTATGATTGAAAATTGAATCAAACAGATTTCATATAATTATACTATTGAATATTTTTTATTTATTTCACCATATATTGTATATATACATATACATACATATACATAATGTGAATAAGTAATAAAATACTATCAAAACACACAATCGTGTAATGTCTTTATATATATAATAAATATACTTCTAGATGTTAATATTGTGTATTTTAATTGTACATTATTCACTTATATGTATGGATATATATAACATAAATAAATATGATTCATAATATTTGTTCAAAAACTTTAATATTTTAAAATGTAAAAATAAAATTCTTATTAATAATATATATATAAACAAAAATTCACATACAATTGACAAATAAATAACTTATTCATATATCGCATTTCTGTAATATCAGTAATTAAATTTGTATTTATAGCAAATTATAATTTATCAAAGAATTATCACTGTATATAAATGAAATTTAAAAATAATATTTACAACATTAGCACTGATTTTTACATTTGCACACACATAGTTTTAATTTAGATAAATATAATTACAATGCTCGCCAATACATTAAATTTAATCAGTTCATGAGTGTGCAAGCATAATACTATCTTTTAAAATTTGACACATTAATTATCCTTTTTTGTCGTTTATAGTAAAAATATGGACATTCATATAGAAAATGTAACTGTTGTTAAACCCTATAAAAATATGTTACATATAATAAAATAAATTCATTTTAATTAATTACTATTTAATATAATAAAATTGTGATAATGTCAATTCAATGAAGTGACTAAAGACACAAAAATACTCGAAATACTCAACATTTTAGTTACTAAATAATTTAATTGTAATAATATATATAAAAATTACATAATATCATAATTAATTTCAGTAAGCAAATCATATTTATCGAAAAATACATTTAACAATATTCAAATTTCGAGCAAGATATTGTTAACATGTTAATGTGACAGTTTCAGCCAATTTTATGACATTGGACACTATTTCTGTCTCTTTAGACACAGCCTTAATTTAAATAGAAAAAAATAAAGGATTTTTCTATCTTATATTAAAATAAAACAATCACTATTTTATATATTATCCATATTTTTACTAAAACAAGATTTTTACTAATTAATGTTTTATTCTACTTTACAATACTACTTATTTGTCTTCGTTCAATTGCAACCACTGATCAAATATCACTTAACTATTGATCTGATTACTACCAAAGTTATAACAAATTTTGATTTCATCTACTTTTATTTCGAATCTAATAGACAGATAAGAATAATAATACTTTGTTGATCAAATCTAGACCCTACATTCGTGTTTGGGCATAAAATAATTTTACCTAAATACTGAAAATTTTATTGTACTTATAAAATAGTTATATAAAATTGATCATTCTACCAAGCAAATTCTAACGCTTAAAGTAGTAAATAAAATAAAAAATTATTTCTTAAACAACCAGTAAAAATTGGTACCGGTCATCTACAATCGAAAGTATTAAACTTCAGCACAACAGCAGATAATTGACCAAATCGATTATCATGACAATAATCACAACTCTTCATTTGCTGAGTAAAATAGAACAATTTTATGTACAGTATGTCATGATAATGTATATTTTTCGTTCAAACGAATACAATTAAGATAAACAACCCACAGCGTTGACTAGCGTAACAACAACGCACGACGATTAATAAAAAAGAATTAATCGTTATACAAGTGACGTCGAGTTAAAAGGTTGCCTTGTCATTTATCATTTGCTATTACATAAATACATATTATTACGAATGTCAGTCTTTTCATCGCAAATTCGTCGTGCAGTTACGCTCGTCACTTCCATCGGAACACTCGAGGAACCCATTACAGACTCGAGATTTCGGTAAACATTCTCCTAAAGGACACCTGTGACCTTTGCAATTAGATGGATTGGTTTTGATTTCTGTCTTGGAAATTACACGCTCGATCCAGCCCAGATAATGATACACCTTCGTGTAAACTCCAGGTCTACCAGGTCTCGCGCAGCCATAACCATTGGATGTAATACCTTAAAATTTACTTTTATCATTTTCTTGTGTATTACGGATTTTCACGTTTTATGAAGAGTTAATATGCAAAGTGTGTTTATGTTTTTAAATAATAATTTCTGTTTTAATTATATTTATATAAATTATTTAAAATTATTGAGTTGCTAGAGAAAATGTAATAAAAATTATTCTTATACAAGAATGAAAGAAATAGCTCGAAACAAGTATAAAATTGAAACAAATATTTATGCCATTTCTATCCAGGCGTTGCGGAGTATTAGACTATGTAAATATAATTTATATTATGTATACCTTGTAGTTCGTATTTGTTATGTGATTTTTGACATACAAGAGGTCCGCCACTATCTCCTAAACAAGCATCTCGACCACCATCTTTTAATCCAGCGCATAACATGCCTGAAGTTATTTTGTACAAAGGTAAAAATAACGTCTTTCGGCGGCATTCATCGGTAGAGATTACCGGGATGTCAACTTCTTGAAGAGTATCGGCTACTCAAAAAAATTAATTATGATCAAAATTATATTTTACATAATACATTATTTATGTCTGTGTTAAATAAAATATTAACTTACGAAAAATTCTGCCAATTTCAAATAGTTGCCCCCACCCAGTAATTGTACACGTCGTACCATTTTTTGGTTCATTTTTAGGTAAGCATATTGGCCTAACGAAATCACTAAATGTAACTGGTTTCTCGAGTCTTAACAACGCAATATCATTAATAAATCCGCTATCAATATAATCAGGATGTAGTGCAATATAATCCACTCTAAGCAACTGTTCATAAGGACTCGGGAAGCTGCCTTTTCTGGTAGCTCCAATTCTAGCTACCCAATATTCATTTTCAGAACTGAAATAAACATGAAATCATCAAATTGTACATAATTTTATTATTTAAATATTTAAGTAATATGCAATAATGAAAAATAACTCACTGATAAAAGCAATGCGCTGCAGATAAAATCCAGGTGTCACTAATGAGAGCACCTCCGCATTGATAATGACCTTCTTTATATAATGCTGTTTGCCAAGGCCAACTTCCAGCTGACGAACTTCCTCCCCCAACAATTCTATAACGTCGGGATAAATGCAACCTTCTTAAAAATATATATCACAATTGCGAAAACAAAACTAACATTTTGACGTATAAAAATTGTTATGGTCAAAATATTAAGTTTACAAAAAAACGATAACAAATAAAAGAACTCCATAACATTTACCTGGCTTGTGAAATTTCTTGCGTTCGAATTCCGCATTCCAAATGTTTGCATTTAACTTTGAGCACTTCTCTCGAGGGACAGTCCGTGGGTTCAAACGTAAGACTTGTTTTCTCGGATGTTTTGTCCGTCAGAGATAATTTATAATAAAATCTATTTGCAGACGTGTTCAGAGATTCCTTTATTTTTTCAACACTTTCATAGTCCCTACATTACATAATTAAATAAAGGTTTATTATATTTTTTATTATATTTCTTACTTTTAAATTAATCAAATTAATGTACTTACTGGTACGTTATCGCTTTACACACAGCTTTAGCTAGATCTTCGATTGTCCAGGATCCTTGACGTTCTTGCAATAACGAATTCATATCACTCAAACAGAGTTTACCCCACTGTCCATTCTTTCGAAGAATTAAATAACCCTTTTCCTGATAATTATTTATATCTCCTTTCCTGGTAATTAAATTATTCTTTTTAGCACTTGTTTGAAAGGCGTTGATGTTACTAACGAAACCATGCTTGGAGTTCATGGATATCTCTCTACCAGCTATCATTGGTGAGCTTAATTTGGATACAATTGGACGGTTGCTTTCTGTGAAAATCGTACTGTAGTTTATGTTCTTTCGATTGAATAATTCAGTTCTTGTTGCCTCATTAGATGCTGGAAAAGTGTTCGTTTTCCGAACCGACGTTTCGTGAGCAACTTGGTCAGGATTTAATGTCCTTACAGAATCTTCAGTTGTATTTTCCATCTTCAAATGGTTAATGTTTGAAGTATCAAATTTTTTCCTTTGATTTGAATGAACAGGTGGATTAATAGTGTCATTGATGTATTCAATTGAATCGTCATCTATAAGTGCAGCACACTTCTTTTCATCTTCTGCTAATGGACAATCTTTGACCCCATCGCACACTTTAACCTGATTAATACAAATTTTGCTGTTGCCGCAAACAAACTGTCCGTCTTTGCAATAGTCTAAATTAAACAAAACAAAATTTATTTATGTTTAATTGTTATATTTAATTATTTATTTATATTAATATTCCAAAATATATAGTAATACGCTGCTTTAATATCTTATTTTGTATATAATTTTATTTTTAAATTAATAAAGTAATTTTTAAAAATATTATTTTTTTATTTTTTAATCATTTAAACAAAACATCTATTTATTTCTAAAGGTGTTCTCAGTAACTAAAAATAATTATTACCATAATAAAAAATAAGTTAATATTATCATAAAATTTTAAAATTTACCACAGTCTGCTTCATCCGAATAGTCACTACAATCTACAGTTCCATCACAAATCTTATGATGGACCAATTGAGCTTTTAAGTAGTCAGCACAAGTGCAATCAGCTTCATCTTCTGATCCAGCGCATTCACCCAGCTTATTGCACCTAGCTGCCGCTGGCAGACATTTTCCATCAGCACATCGATAGCCTGAACAACTCTCTGATACTGTAAGAAATGCAACCGATTGAAATATATTAAAGATAATATAAGATATTTTCCAAATCTACAACAACACATTTAGGGTTTATTGTTATTACCAAATAGCATTACATATGTTTTTATTATCGTACACCATTAATTATCTATAAGGTAATACATTTAACCAAACAAAAAAAAAACATAAAAATTTGTTTTCATTTTCTTATTGACATAATTAGATGAATAAATTAAGAAATTGACAAATTTTATTAAATATATTATTTATATGAATTAATACAAATTATATAGTATAATATTCAATATTTACCATTAGAGTTCAACAAATTCATATTGATTCTAGTCGTGGCGTTTATTTTATTCAAGACCTTCGTAAGTATTCTAAGACCATCGCGATTAATTGTATAATTTTGAGTATAATTTTTTGAAGATCTGTTTTTCTCAGCTGCCTCCACCATGGTCATAAGTTCTTCTAAGCTGGATGGTTTTTGCAAATGTACTACTGGTTTCATAGTACTACTATATATAGTTTTATCCACAGTTGCCGACTTATAATTATCTTTCTGCTTCTCTTGATCCAAAAATTGTTTTTCATTGAACAATGGAATCTTTCTATCAGAAGACTCCGTTTCTGTCACTGAACTGCTCGTCTCTACATTACTGCCAGTCGCAGATGGCGTAACTTGTTCCTTTTCCAATATGAGTTTCTTAACTGTTGAATTTTCCACTTTAATTGCTGGTTTATCTTTCCCAAAAATTAAAACACTGGAACCATCTTCTTTTACTTCCTTTTTACTCGTATTAGCAACTGTATCGTTTGCTCCAATATTCACAACAAACTGGTTCCCTTTTACACTGGTTGATATCCTGGTACTAATCGAAGTAACTACTTCAATGATTTGCTCCACGCTGTCGTTCTTCATTTTAAACGACTCAGATGCCTGATTATTACTAGCAGAATCATTTTGCAAACTGAACAACTTCTCTAAAAGTAACAATTTATCATCACCGGATGTCGAATTCTCAGTCGTCTTCGGCTTACTGATTTTGACTCTTTCAATCTTGGGTCTGGGTCTTATTGGTCTACCCACCCCACTGTTACTTTTAACAGGTGCCAATGTAACTATACTAATACCACCAGTCGTTTTTTCCAAATCCTCGTTACGATTCTTCTTTTCCGCAAAATTTATATCATCAACTACAAAAATCTCCCCTCTAGCATCGGCAGGCGAATGGGTGTGATGTGTGACTTGACCAGGTATATGTTGCACTGTATCCACTTCAACGAAAGTCGAATTTCTTGAACGATTTCTGGGTGTACTCTGATCCATCAACCTATCATTGCTGTTGAAAACAGGATAAATCAATTCCGACTCTGGTTCTGTCGTAGACAGGACCATGACTTCATCTCCATCTATCTTCTTAATACCATTAAATTCCTTTTGTTTTCCATGCTCTAATAACTCAATTTTAACATTCTTAGACGGGAAGTTGACTCTGAATACATTTTCATTATCTTTAACAAACGTGGTGACTTCAACGACCCTTTCTAAACTTTCCAGGACCTTGCTTTTGTTCTCATTGATAGTATAACCACCAAATATTTCTGGCATTCCACGAACCACCGACTCATCTTTAGTCATATTAGTCCTAGACTCGGTGACCACAGTGTCATTCAGTTGATCCACTTTGGTACCATAAACAACAGAATTTGTAGTATTTTCCGGCACCTTAACTTCAACAGCAGCACCCGGTCCATAGTTATCATTCAATGCTAAGTTTATCTTATCCACAGGTATAGTGTGTCTGAATGGCTTGACTGTTCCAGGGTTTTCAATCAAACTTGGCTTTGAAATACCACCCAAGTGAGGTGTCTTATAACTGGTGTAAACCGGATGCTTGTTAACAGGTAACACTTTATAATTCATCGGTGTGGTCAATTCCTCATCATAACTAGCTTTGATATCAGAATATCTATTTCGCAGTTCCAGATTCAGCTCTACTTCTGACACAGGTTCTGCTACACCAACGCCCGATATCACTTCAGGTTCATCCTCCACAGTCAACAATATCGGTGTATTTGTATCCAACGGAATATTCTCGATCGCGGACATGTTTATGACCGCAGGCTTGAATTCACTATACGAATTCAGGAACTGCGCTTTGGTAGCGTTTGTCACATCTCTGTTTAAGTCAGCCATAACCGAAGAAACTGTACCAGACAAATTGTACCTATCCTCTGACAAATCCCCAGAACCAGGATACGTCTTCAGGTGCAACTCGTACGTGTCCTTAGGCACTTCCCCAGACACCTCTATCGTCGGCTTGTCGCTGCTTTTATCGTGCTCATCCTTCGCGCTCAAACCACCGGCATCGTCCTCATCCGACTCGGCAAGGATATTCTTGAACTTGCTATTAATACGAAAGTGTCCCATTTCCTGCGGCACTACTCGGTCATGCGGAAAATTCGACTGTTCGGTATCATAAGAACTGATTTCATGTATACCAAGGCTCGGCACTTCGATGTCAACGATACTCGATGGGATGATGATGTCGTCGGTTTTGGTCTTCAACTTTGAACCGTTGATCTCGGGAGGCTGATTTACAGCAGGATGAACTGGTCTACTGGTTTCCGGTTTGACAGTCGAAGAGTGGTCCTCGGGTGCGGTCAAGTTTCCAGGAAGTTCCGCGTTGCCATACACTGGGACTATGGGCTTCCAAGGGGAATTCTCAAAGTAAGGATTAAAGAATTCGCTGGTTTTACTGGGGGTCGGAGGTGTCGCCATATTGGTAGTGGGCGCTGCGGTCGTGGTGGTAACTCTAGTCTTCTTTTCGGTGACCGGTGACCTTTCGGTGGTAGCCACTGGTCTCGTCGTCGCGGGGGATTTGATTTCAGGCACCTCTGGCACCGCCTCGGTGTCCTCCAGGACTTCGCCTTTGGTCTTCGCGCTGATATTCAATTTCGTGGCTTTGTAGGTGCCCTGGATCGTGGGTATATTCGAGAAGTCCACCTCCGGCTCGATGGCTTCGATCTTCGTGGGCTTCATCTTGTTCTTAGGACTGATGATCAGTGAACTGTTTCTGTGTGGTCGCAACACTCCGTTCTTCGTGATCATCGTGTTCTTCTGCTCGCTCGTCGCCGGCTTATGACTCGTCCCCGATTCTGTGTTTATTCCTACGGATAACGGATATGTAAAGGATCAACGCAAAAAGCAACGTACAGGGCATCAATGCCCAATGAATAAACCATGGACAAACTGTTGCCATAATCGATTTATTGCATGCGCTTACTTTTTACGGTGATGCTGGTCAGATCGATTTCAATGTCTTTGAACGAATTTGTCCGGGAGTACGTTTCCTTCACTATGACGTCCTCGATAGTATTCTCGACGTTGCTGATCGATCTCGGCATCTTCCTCTTGTCAAAGTACAGTCGAAAGAAAACCTTTAGCGTGCCGTTCTCAAACTTGTCTATGAAAGTCTGCTTCAACGAAGACCCCAACACGCTCTTCCTGAACAATCCATCTATCTGTAAGATAAACGGTAGTTGTCAATGGGACTGCCTGATGTTGGTGATCAAAATCGTGTGCATGATCATTTATAATTTTTAAATACACCAACAGAACAAGATTGTGGGATTTGGAATTCAGGATGTAGAATTGTGGATGGTTGGATGCATTATTTAGATGGTACATGAAAAGTGTTTGAAAAATGATGAAATTACGGAAACCGTAAGGTTAATGTAACGAATGAGTACTATGGATATTATGACAAAATAATATGCACAAACTTGATGACGTCTTTATACAAATGGTGAATTACGTGCATAATGATATGCCCATTTGCAAACGTTAAATTTCAACGAATCTTAAAAGTATATGTAATCAACTAGTTTGACGAAAGTTTTATTTGATGATTAATAATTGTTTTTGAAATAATTTTTTAAGTTCATTTCTATTAAATATTGCAATTTTTCAATGTAAAAGAATTATCCTTATTTATCTGAATACAATTTGTTGACATTCAAACTTTGAAACTTTATGCACATTTTGTGATAAAGTATATTGTTCTTCTTTAAATATAATCAATTAGTTGTTAAGTATATTAAAATATACTTTTTTAAAAGTATTATATATTCAAAATATACTAAAAACGTATGTTGAAAAAGCTTATTTAAAAAGTAGGTCAAAAATAGGAATTATAACGATTAATAGCTAGATTTTTAGGTTTGCATTCTACTTAATTTATTGCAATTGCAATTTCTTATTGTACAGGTCAACAAAGTAAGATCACTTTGCAGTGACACAAATAGTTCAGTAATCTTGTTCTCCCAATGACATATATAAATTCAACAATACACTACTGAAATAACAGGTTGTAGAAGCAATCTGAACACCACAATCCAGATTGTAGATTGTTTAATGGTCAAATGTATTATCAAGATAGGATTTAATAATATGTCGGAATAATCTTTGATGATAAAACATATAATTTGCATATCAATTATTGTTCATCGTAAAAATGTTTACACTTGTTTAAATATGATTAATTTGGACATTTAGTAATCTTTAAACAAGGTCAAAGATAGAAATTATTTTAACAAGATTATTATCCTGTAAACGAGAATCATTTATAATAAATTAAAATTCATTAAATATCATTTAATTACAATTTTTTTCAAACTGTATTATATTTGCGTTGATTTACAGTTTAGTTTTTTCCAAATTACTAAATACAATAAATTTTTTTCAGATTAGTATAAATTGTATTTAATGATCAGTAATATTAATGATCGAAAAATTACAATTTAAAATTGAACACTGATTCTTGTATTAAAATAAATCAAATCAAAATTTCGCCATTTATTACATATACAGACTATTAGAATATAATTCTACTTTGAATAAATACATTTTTAAAATAAAACGTAATTCAATATTAAACATTTTACATATATTTGAAAACTAATTGTATTGAATTATCTGAGTGAACAGAACTAAAAATTAAATTTTCATTTTTTCCACAACAATTATTAACAAATTATTCCCATTAACAAATGGCGATAATAATATTAAATTATTTCCCAAATACTTACCAGACTTTTATACTTCCTTTCCTTCTCCCGGAAGACCATACTGGTGTTGAGTTTCAGCATAGGGTTATAACGTTCACCTCTGGTCACCCGAAAATTGCAAGCATATCCTATGATGGCTGCAAATTGAAGGATCATTAAGTTCGCCGCTTTCAATCGATTACCTTCTATAATCTTAACTCCAATACAGTTTCTATTGCATAACTGTAACAGCATAAAAAGTATACTCACCACTTTTGGTTTCCGTCCTGAGAGCTGCAACCAAACGATCGCGTTAAGTCAAATATTTCAATTCCAACTCATTTCTACATTCAATCAAATTAATCTTTAGAACCTTACCTCCCATATACAGAGCCAATCCAGCAATGGCAAAAACGGCTATCAAAACAAGCATAGCGACGATTATTAGCATAGCACTTCCCATTTTCCATGACGAATTGCATTCTCTCTTGGACGGTTTGGGAGGGACTCTGGACCAAGCTGATCGGGGAGTAAAGTAGTAATCGCTCTGCAATTAAGAAATTAACAGGAATTAACTAACAAGCTCAAATTACAGGATCGTTTTTATTTCGATTCAAATAACGAATCTTGTCAAAACCAGGAATTTGAATTCAAATTTCAAATTTTTAAAATCAATAAAATCAATGAAATGACACATAATAATTATTTTATCAAGATCAATTAAATATTTCTCTGAATTGTATTTAATGACCACCAAAATATATAATCTAACTAAGCTGTGCTAAATTAAAAAATTTAAGTTTAAACTGATATTAATCTCATATATATATATATATATATATATATATATATATACGTACTGAAAAATTTTGTAGAGACAAACGAATTTTGTTTAATTTAACAAAGAGTTTTTTTGTTATCTAAATAAACAAATAGTTTTGTCAGATCAACAAAATATGATTCAACTTCGATCATTTGTTGATGTTTTTTATTTGAATTAACACTAATTTTGTAAAAGCATGCGTTAAACGTTTTAGTAAAAGTGTAAATATTTAGGAAATATTTTATTGAACTCATACACTTCACAGACAAATTGACAAAAAAAACGCTCAACAAAATAATTTCTTTAATTCAACTATATCATTTCTGTGCCTGCATACAGGAATAAATTTGTCCTTTTAATTTTGTTGTTTTTATTTCGGACGATAAGTCTTTTTAACGAGCGAAAAACGTTGCATTAAAATTTTGAAATTAGATCCAAACAATCTTTAACGAATCTCGTCAGAAACGATTCAAATTCAATTTTCAAGTTCAAAATTGAATTCAAAATTCACGCATAACAGTACCGAGAATTAGAATTACTGATTCTATTACAGATCTCGACGGGCAATTAAAGCAAAGTCTATTTATCACGGTCAAAACTTGTTGATGAATAGAGATTCGAATTAAGAGTTTGAATGCCATCAAATCACACGACCAGAGCGTAAGAATCGATTAATCAAATAAACGATTTGTCGGCGTGTATTTATATCTCGAGTAACAGGTTTATAAATGTATCATAACTCTTTTTTGCATGTCTATTTCTTGCAGCAGAGTGTGATTTGAATCTCGAAGGGAGAGGCAAAAACGCGATCCTGTATACAGGAGGAAGTGAAGGAAACGTCAAAACTAGTTACGAGCATGCGCTTTGTACAAACGTTTAGCGCAACGAAGCAGATTATGCGTGTTTTTTTCATTCCCGCCTAACACCTGTAAATCTATTTTTGTCTGCTGTCAACATACTCCTTTCTGATTAATCCCATTCGTGCTAATAGAAAACAACAAATCGCGTGACAATTTTAATCGAGAAAACATAAATGGCCGTTGAAAATCCTAAAAGGACAGGCTCACCTGAGTATTTATATGCGAAATTGTGCAAAGATGGGAAAAACACGTCTACAATTGTTAAGATTTTTATTTTTAGTTACGTTTCTTCGTAAGTAATATTCAAATTTAACTGTAAATAAGAGAAATTAAAAAATTCATATAATTACGTTTAAATTTTAGTGTTTGTAATAAATTTTTATAAAATGCAATAAAAATGGTGTAAGTAGAACAAGAAATAAACAAATACTTTGATGAATATAATAAATACAAATATTCCAGATTCATGAATAATAGAAAATAAAAACAAATTATGATTACAATAATTTGTGTTTACATATTTTAGGTTATAATAATAATCATAGGTACATATAAGAACCCGACTTGATTATAGATTTATTTTATTTTACATGAGATAAGAAAATTGTATGTTTATTATAGTCAAAATAAAACACAATGCTCTACAATCTAACAAGGTCAGCAAAACAAAACAAACGCCGTGCGCTTTTTCTTTTTTTCTTTCGTCAACAATGCGCCTGGACCACCGTTTGAATATCCGAAGACTTTATTATTAATTAAACCATAAAATCAACTTCAATGACAATTCTTTATTTACTAAACAAACGCACAATCAAACGTTGACGTGCTCGTAACTTCCGAAGGTCAAATAAAATTAAACTCGACGCACAAAAGTTGAAATTTTGTGCATTTTTCGATAATCGAACGGTTAATTAGCACACATTCTGGCAATTCATGCGAGCGTGTGATAACGAGGATAAGCGCCAGCCGTGCTCTCTAACTGTATTAGATGCAACAATGAATATTTCATTGGGTTAAATTAACGCGCATTAATTGTCGCATCGTGAGAGTGGGTCATCTATTACAGCCTGGGACTTGATTTATACACCCGTTCGATCGGCTACAATGGCAATTTGTCAATAACGGTGCCTGGTCGTATGATGTGGAAAAAAAATGTATACGCCGAGGGAAAAGAAAAAAAAACGATAAATAAAATATTACGAAATTAAAGATCTTCGTTTGCACGAAGCGAAGCGAGGAAAAGATGTTTGAAAAAAATGCAGAACATTGCATTTAGTTAGCGGTACCAGCAGCTGACACGCAGAGTCGTCTTGCTGCTTTTGCGCGCATGTGCATTACAATACGTAAGCGAGCAGAAGAGAAAACGCTACCGAGGAGCATCCAATCTACATAAACAAAAGACGTTCGCCGTACTGAAAACGCGAGTTTCCTAATTTGCATATTATTAAAATGTCGTTTGCGTTTTTTCGTGGGCGCGATACAATGTTTATGTTTTGTGTTTACGATGCATATATATATATATATATAAATACAAGTTTTATATTTTTCATTTATTGTTGTTAATTTTAGTGCGCGAGGTTTGCCAATTATTTACTGTTTTTTGATTAATTCATGAACGTATAAACTGATTCACGTCCTCGTGTATAACACAAAACATGTACGTCTTTATAGGTAATTAAATGCAGTCATGCGTGTTACGGATCGAAATTCGAATATAATTGTACATGATTATATATCATCACCAATCGATGCAGACCAATAAGAAAGGCGCGCTTGGCAATCCGTAGGAATGGAAATGCATTTTGTTTTCTAACCGCGTTATAATAATTATTTTAAAGTAATCGAAATTAATGTTGCGAGATACGTATCGATGTTAAGCAATTAAGTCGCGCGGACAAAAATTAGTATAATTTGTAATCACCCCGTATTTGGTTGCATTTAATTAAGTCGCGATTAATATACTTTAAATCTAATTTATTTTATTATCCTGTAATAATCGATACTTTCGCGTTGCGCATGCGTGTGAGTGAACGCGTTGACAAAGTCGCAAATTTGCGGTTAATTGTGTGTCTATTAAAAGATGATAAAAAATGCAAATTTACTCGGAGAATAATAATATGAAAAAAATGTTTTTATTTGTTTGACCTTTCTGTGTATTTCCACAAAAAATTATTTCTCATAATATAGTCAAAACAATGTATATTTATTTTAAAAAGTAAACAATAATTCAGTGTTCAAACGGATCTTATTTTTACTCTTAAAGTTAACAGTAAAGCATTTTTATGGACGATAATAACCGCGGAAAATGATTTGGATATTAATTCCAGTCGAATACGCAGTCGTCAGTGTCGCAATATTTAGCTTCGTTTAAATGATATTTCAGTGTCACGCACGAGCTCTTGCATGGAATTATGTAAGAAAAGTTCAATGACTCAAAATTCTCGTGTGTGCTCATTGTAAACAAATGAACACCGAAAAACGACGACTAGAAATGCGCTATGCATTTGCATTTTACGATTACCATTAACCGAATCAATTCACTGTTTAAAATTTCAACGTCGATTTTACTGCGTAAATAATGACTCGGAAATAAAAATCATATTAATATTGTCGCGTTCGGAATATTGAAAGTAAACATTAAAATTTCATTTTGTAATCCGATTCTTGTTTTCATCTATTTTATAAGATATATATATATATGAGATTACTCGTGACTAAAGTTATTTGATTGACGGATACTTTTACCAAAGTAGTAAATTTAAAGAATATATATTAGACCTAAATTTCAGGGTCTCTCGTACACAATTCGAGACTTATTTAATTTTTGTTAAGGGTTTTTATAAGAAAGGGTGGCGGGAGGGAGGGACATACAGTGTCAAAAATAACTAAATGTTGTTTGTGGCGGTTACGAATGTTTTTTAGTTTTTTTATATACATAATAGCAGGTTCGTAATTAGATAGCTCGAAAATTAGGGAACCTCAAAATTTTTATACACAGCCTTATATAGCTATATCATATGTTGCTTGTATTTTGAAACTTTATATTTCAGTTAATATTTATATGAATTATTCAAGGTGTATTATTTATATAAAATATAAATTGAGCATATGAAAAATTACTTTATAATTTGTTTATTAATATAATATTATATATTACATTATTATGTATATAGTAAAAGAATTAATTTATTTATATTTAAAAAAAGGTATCAAACATATTCAGATTTTAATTAATTTTTAATTAAATTTTGCTATGTATTTCTTTCTTTATTTTATGGAAAGAAGAAAGGAGTTGAAATATTAAATTTAATAGTGAAGACGGGTATTAATTCGTTTTTCTAATTTGTTATAAATATATTAAATTGTTATTAAGAGATGATTCATTGTTTCTTTTATGAAATCATTATTGTAGTAATTGAGAAGAGAGATAGATTTTGTTTTGATATGGAGTGGGGAAAACGTATAATGCAATTTTTATTTCGGTGTGACGAAAAGAAAACACGACCAGTGTTAAAGGACGAGTAATAACAAAAAGACGTATTTTTAAATAATAAAATATTTCATTAACGTATATTATATATATTTATTTAATAGACCCACATTATTTATCAATTATAGTTACAGACGGATCAAAAATGGAATTTGTTTAAACTTCAACTATTCATATATGTAATAAATAACAATAATTAAGAAATTACAAATACTAGCTTAATACTTGAACAACACAAATATATAAAACAAATTTTAACCAATAGTAATTCCTCGTCAAGAAATCCAAAGGGCAAAAATTAATAATCTTTCATTTTCTGCTTGTTAACAATCAAATTCCACGAACGCCGCACCAACCAATGACCTCTAAAGAAACAAAAACATATTTACAGAAATAGTCATAAACTTGCGTTACGTTACTCCTTTGACCGTTGACCGTTACGCCATTTCGCATAAAAGTCAAATTTCGCAATTCTTCAATATTCCGTTCGCGTACACCCGACTATCACGAAAACCGGCGCATTTCATTTTCGCTTTTACGCGCAAATATATCAAATTTATCGCGAACGTCGGAAACATTGTCGTCGATAGGCAGCGTCGTAGTTATGTAAAATAACACCTATAATAAGTCACAGCTTATTGTGAGCGCGGCGCACATCTTGGTTCTTAACCGATTGACACTCTTTATTGCTCTTTATGTAGCCCTAAGGCCACAAAGTGGCGATGTAGCGACACAGACGAGTCGGACGGTTCACTGATGATTCTCATTATGGTAATGCATCATTGCGTTTACTAAGAAAGCGATCTTTTATTCCCTTTCAAGATAATTATCTCTCAAACAATTTGAATGAATTCATGGCTCATCGCTGATACCTCATTCCAAAGCGGGGACTTTACTTTCAATGAAATCCGCCTTTAACCGTGGCGAACAGTTCGTATTGTTTAAAGACGGCCGATAAAAAAAGCCATACAATTCAATTAACCGCAAAATGAACACGTTTATTCACGCATTTACAGTAACCGAAACCAATTACGGCATTTTGCGCTATTAAAATATGACGCAGACCCATTGGTCAGCATTTGCGTTTAATAATTCGAAAGTAAATTATGCCGGCGCCGAATTGTAAACATAAACGACCGTTATGTCAGAAACAAAACAAAAAAAATGTTTGCAAACAATCGCGAAACTGGAAATTCGTGGAAGGGGTTACAAAAACTGGCATTCCTGTTATTAAACCATTCGGTTTGCAACGCGTCGGCGCGCGTATTTGGATTCATAAAATATCGATGTAAAAGCAGCCATTAACCACCCAGGTCTTGACCGCGCGGACAATAATTCGTTTAATCTCGCTGGCGGGACTTAATGAGTCATTATCGGGACGCGGGCGCTGTCCGGGCCGAAGCTTATGTACTCTCGGTTTCATTAAAAGATGAAAAGCCCCACGGTCGTTTATTGTCACCGGGACGTTTGTAACGAAGGGGAAACGAGCGAGCCGGCGCGGCGCGCTCGCCGATTACATCGCTCGCAAGTGAATCGCGCGGCATAATTCCGCCAGCGAGCGCGCCTCGTTTTCTTTTTGCCCGCGCAACGCCTCTTTTTCTAACTACGAAAACTCCTTTTACTGCTTGACCACTTAAAACACGATACCGAAGCATATCCAACTATGTGGATTACAAAGCGTGGTAACAGCTACGCGCTATTCCTGAAACATCATTAGCTTCAACAGAGATGTGCTTTATAATAAGTGCACCGGAAACAACACCCACTATGGCGTACCTCGTCATAAACTTTTTGCCGCGCGTCTCTCTCCCGCTGCCGACGTCTTCGCCCGCGTTCCTTTTCCTTTTTCGTTTTCCACTAGCCGACCGTAACGACGGCTTCGCCGGCGCAATTATTTGCCGCGGAATGTTAAATGTCACTGCGCTTTGCGCACGCAAAGATGCCTCGAATCGCTTCGAAATAATCCATGGAAATTGGTTTTTCATTCAAATCGCGCCCCTATTCACGCGCGCGAACTATTTTTATTCGAAGAATGGCGCAACGTAGTTATTCAATATTTGCTTATAAATGACGGTTACAGCGGTCACGGAATCGTTTTGTTTTGGAACCGAAAGAAAATTGTTTCTTATTATAATAATAATATTATTAATAATAATTGTTATAGTAGTTATGATCAGCGTAGTTTTAAGTTATTGACTTTAAAAGTCGGACATAATAATTGACAAAAAAAGTTAGTGGCTATAACTTGACTACACAAGCACACAAATGCTTCATAATACTACAAAGATATATGTCAGATATATGCTAAATATAATATATAACAAATACAAGTCTTAAAAGCAAGAAAAAATAATTATTGTTTTTTATAATGTTTAGTTTGTCATAGTCATTAAAAGATCATTAAAATAATTAAATTTTAAAAAGTTAAAATAATCAAATAATATAATAATAATGTAATAGTACGATTCTTGCATGTTTATTATGTCAAAACAAGCATGACCTCTGTGTTAATGTAAAAAAAACTCCGGCCGATTGCGGATATAAAGGCTGAGTTCTAAAATTGATTTTCAGCACTTTTGTCTTTGTCTTGATTATTTATTTTCATATTTTTATCTCATTGTTTCAGTACTGAAAGGTCATTTTAGAACTCAGCCAAACAATCAAGCAACGAGTGATTTTGTTTTATTTCATTGTTGGACACTCGTTCTTCGAAAACGTTCGAAATCGATGTCTCGAATTCAAAGCATAATTAATTTACTACTGGAACACTTCCGAAGTGTTTGAAATTCGTGTTTATTCTATTGTGCGCTGTCACGTGGAATATAAATATTATTCGATTATCCTCGACAAAAATCTCGCATTCTCCGAAGTGGATACAACGAGCATTTCAACTTTCAAATTCTATAATGCCTGGAAGTTTATGCACTTTGACTTGCATTTATCAGACGCTCTATCCGAAATTCTATCACGTTATTGCAAAACACAATTAGACATGTCTCGACGCGCTTATCCGGCATTAAATAAGTTATTTTCAATTGGCCACGACTGCGACATCATTTTCCAATTAAAACGCGCCGTTGCATTAGCGCAAATTCGACGGCATTGATAACGCGCGTAATTATGCAGATGGCGTGTTTGATTGGCCAGGTGAGCGCCGCGCTCGGTCTAGGCGTATTTTTAGCGGAATTTTGAACATCGGATTGACGGACTCGTCTAGTGTATGGGCGCGAACGAACAAAGGTAAATAGCAATATGGAATAATATAAATAAATTGGCCGACAGACTGCAATAGGTTTTACGTCGAAGCGCCACGCGACTCTTCGCCATGCGCGCACTGTTTCCCGAGCCGTGTTTCCTGCGCTACGAAATACGAGCCGCATTACATTTAACGATCAACTTCAGATATGCATGGAGATTTTAAGTAAATTAAGTGTTAAATCTAAGATAGTCCGAGATTTCATAATTGTGCCTATTGAATAACCAGATCAAGTCAATTCTTGATTGATTGTAATTAACGCTAAAAAATATTAATATTTCATTTATAGTGTGGGTAGAATCTACGTTGATTCTATAGTTAAAGGCGATTTGAAAGGTGAATAGGTGAATTAATGAGTTTGATTTAGAAAAATTATATGTGGAACTAAATTTCAAATTAATATTTCAATAACCACTACGTACACTGAGAAAAAAATATTTAACAATTTACTATATTATATATCAAAAGTGGACGATACGTGAAAACACAAAAAAATTACTATCTTATATATTAAAATTTTTTACATAAACTTGAATATATTATTATTTGCATTGCCAATGTTACTACATTATATAGTAATTTTTGTTGTATTTTCACGTATCGTCCATTTTTGATATATTGTATAGTAAATTATTAAAAATTTTTTTTTCACAGTGTCTACATTAATTTTACAAACTTTTTTTCTAAATATTTTAATTTTGATTGTGTCGTGATAATTCTTGTTCAAACTTAATATTGAAATAACCTCTTAAGAAAGATCACATATCTGTGTTATCAAAATATCAGCCCAGTCTCCTATCTATTTTCATTGCTACTTTCAATATCGCATTAATTTACAGTAAATTGTATGTGGTTCGAATAATATTAATCAAGTTATTTTTTATGGTTGAAGTAGTTGGTAATAACATTTAAAATTAGAATTTGATAAAAAAAATTTGTAGTTTTTATATAACATAAACAATATTAGATTTATAATAATAACACGAATAAAATGAAAACAGCTCGTACATTTGGCAATTTTTGAAGAATTTCGTTTGCATTTCGTCTTTCTTAAATTCATAACGAGTTGAATAAAATTGAGTATACATGCTTACGAGTAATCCAAGAAAATAGAAAAAGTTCGGTTTTAATTTATATTTAATTATAATTCGTTCAATTCACTTTTTAGTCTATTTTATTCAGTGTGTAACAATTGGAACAATTAAAACCGTGCATTCTTAATTACAGATACCCTTTTAAGTTTGATTCTTATTCACAAACTGGTATTTACTTTTCAGATAGACCTTCAAGATTATTTGTGAACTAAGTATATTTTCTAATTGTAATAATTTCAATTATTATGAAATATTCATTATATATCAGAATGATATCTATTGTCCAGTTTTGCGAAAATATGGAAAATAGATAACTCTGTGATATTATACGGATATTTGATGATATTTGTATTACTAGGGTTTTTATGACCCATGAAAGGACCTTATAATCAATATATTTCGATTTTTATTTACTTGAACGCATATAATTAATTATTATGATTCAAAACGATATTTAAATCAAATTATATGAACCTATAAATTATACCGTTTTTCCATATACTTTTATATTTATTTGTTTACACTGAGAAAAATTAAACGTAGAAAATTGCTGTTTATAATACTAATTTGGAGACATTAAACTAAAAACCCAAAAATTACTGTTTTTCTTTGTAAAAATACAGTTTTTCATACCAAATTTTCCTTCAATTTTTTAGTATAATGTTATTATAAACAGTAATTTTTAGGATTTTGTTTTAATGTCGCCAAATTAATGTTATAAACAGCAATTTTCTACGTTTAATTTTTCTGAGTGTATAATTGCATAAATACTTCCAAAGAAAAGTGTATGATGAAGAACAATATAATGTTACTTAATTACTGATAAAAAAACTGTAAATTGCTCTCGTAATTGTTATAATATCCCGAATGTAACAGAAAGTTAGAAAAACATTTTAAAAACTTTTTGTTGAGAGAGAAGTAACGTTTCCAGAACTACTAAAATTGTTAGTATGTTTGCACAACATTTGATTATATATTTTATAATGATTCGTCCAATGAGTATATATTATTGTAAAATAGAAACACTGAAAACTTCTGCGGGAATCGAACTCGTAAACTTAAGTATGCGACAATATCCGTATACTCTTAAAAAAAATTGACTTCTCCCAATGTTCGTGTTCGATTCGTTGTATTTCACTTCAATAAAATAATGCTCATTCGAATGAATCTAATATGGAGAATTGAGACAAAACATATGATTGATTCGTTATGAAAATTCACTTGCGGGAAGTCAGTTCACGATTAACGTAAGTGCGCAAACTATTTAGATGCTCCCCTAATGTGCCCGTTAACCTAACCAAATATCAAGACATTTTCTGACTTCCTTCAACTGAATAAAGCTTACCTCTAATGAACATTTTTAAGAGTGTAACTGTGTTGCCAAAGGGACTACGTCAAAAACGTAGAACTAAATACATATACACCCAAGAGCAATAAATCGTGGATTAATTCGCATTCATTCTATATGAATTTTACTCCACGATATATTGACGATGGGTAAGCATTGTTATAAAAGATATTTATATATACAAACATGATAATCATATACGATGTATAAATGTATACATATATCAAATAAGTTAAATTAATTGTCTTAGAAAAAATATGTTTCCCTGAGGATACTCTTAAGGGTTAATAAAATTGTGCATGAAAAATATTATCGTTCTTCTCTCAATGTTTCAGTTCTTTTAGTCCATGAACTGAATACTATTCTTTATTGTTTATTTTAAACGGACTATCCATCCTTTTGTATACATAAAAATACATTTCTAATAAATAATTCCAACAACTTACAACTTTAACCTAACGCAATTAGAAACCATTCACCATTCGCCATAAATCCAGTCGATTTACTGATTCCAATTGGTCGACTTCATAAATGTAGAAAAAAAAGTATACGAGACTCAAGTGGTCGGTTTATAAAGACAAACAAGATTTTTTGGTGTGAAACTTTTTTATTCAATTTTCCATCCCGATACAAGTATCTCGCTCGTGTTAAGATTCTTCCTCTATATTTAACATACCAGAGGAGTACTTTCTTACAAGGTTGAGGTCGCGTTGTTATCTTTTTCTCAACTTGTAAGCCCTTCATGCATCCAATCGTTATCGGTTGCTGAATATCGTGCGCAGTCATCCTGCCATTTCATGAGCAGCTTTTTGTGATCGGTAAATGCGCAAACATAGTAACCGCGATAGCGTCTAATCTGGAGTAATTTCCCGATTGCCATGCGCGCGGTATATACGTTGGCGCTTGTCGTTGCTATTACGAGGATATAATTGTTGCTTATTTTAATTAACGGCAACAACATGCGAGCTGTTTAATGACATATCGCCATTGTGCTCGCAAAAGTATCGCGTTTGAAACCACGGCTGTGTAAATATGCACGCGGATGGATTTGTATCTTGTTTTGAGATTGCAGATTTCGCACTCCCTAACGGTTCTCCATTGAAAGTGTGATATTTCTCATTCCATATGTTATTTGCAATCAATTATTTACACATCTTCGCCACTTCTCGCTGGCTTCAAAATGCCTTCGCCGTATAATCTTGTAAATATTATTTACACGATATGTAATTATTGTAATCAAGCAATTTATTTAACAACCACGAAGCGATCATTAGAGATGCACAAGTTGTTGCAGGAACGTTATTGTTGTTGCGTTTCGCGTACCAACGCACCGTGTACGCCCGTATCTACGATGACAACCCACTAATTGTAAATTAGTGCAATTGCATAAAATTTGCAATTATCTACACTTGTCAAATTTGAGCAACGGCGCGTCATTGAGATTTACGCGTTCGTAGTTTGAGCACAAAAATCTGAGGCAATAAAGCCCGGAAAAAGGTCCCGAGTTCTTTTTAAAAAATTGTCGTTTTCTAAATTCTGTCACAGACAATCGTACGCAATGGTACAATTGTATATAATTTTAATTCTTATTAATATTTCTACGCAAGACTCAATCGTCGACTCAGAACCAACCGACTTGGAAAAAGTAATGCCATTCATTTTCTTCGTATATAATTTTAGAAGCCTCCAATCACGTACTTCTATATATATGCCCATATATATATATATGGCTTCCTTCGAACCCGGACCAAAATTGTTCGCGTTTGAAACAAACGTCGATTATATTCAATCAAGCTATGTGATTTTCTTAATTGTGAACCAGTTCTTGCCAATGATCGGGTTGGTTATAAATGCGCTTTTTCTGATTCACGCACGCGCGCAACTCATACGCCAGGTTCTTCCTCCGTTCGTGTTGCATGCAAATTGATTAAACAGTGTTTTGATCTCAGTTTCATTTACACTGCCATTACGCTAGTTCGCGCGGCGTCTAATGACTGTTCTCTCCAAGTCCGAGTCGCTAACTGTTCTTCATCAATCCCCGGCTGGTCGTCACAAAAGCGAAGGGAAGTCATTCAAGTTAAAATCACATTCTCCGCAGCGAGCGTATACTATATTTGAGCCGCGCTTTCCGCGATAGTATCTCTTGCACGGCCGATGTTTCTAGCCGCTGGAGCGGCTGATGAATTACGATTAAACTGCAAGAGGGGATATGGCGTTGATACCGTTTTTTTTTCTTCTGGACCCGAAGCGTCGTGTTCTTAATTCCGAAACGCTGAAATCCCCTTAACCTGCAATTTACAAAACTAACGTAATCAGCACAATCAACAATGTAATGCGCAAAGGGCTGCAGCCGACGAGGTCGTCGAATTTGAATCGGTTCTACGGCTGCGTTGTTCGGATTTTACAATTAATTACTTTTTAATATATCCAACCGTCGATGTATTTGCAGTAAAATAGATAAACAAGCTGCAATAACAATAAACATGCTATATTTAACCTTGAAGCAACCAAAACATAAAGTGTAAACAAAAACAAATACTCGACTTTGTCATATTGTAAGGCCACGTTCCAAAATAAGTTTGCAGTACTGATTTTATGAGATAAAGATATGAAAACAAAAAGATGGACAACGATGAAAGCGCTGAAAATCTATTTTGGAACATAACCCAAGTTGCCGTTTGTAAGCAAGCAGTGTCAAAGTGCAGCAACGTTTGTTGTTATTGTTGACCCTTGAAAATATCATTATGCTTCGCGTTACCAGAAAAATGACCGCGATTGTTTGTCAATGAGCGCCGAAGGGAAGCGGCACGGCCGAACAATATCCCGATCGCAATCGAACGATAAATATACGCGCGAGTGGTAGAGTTCGCGTGATACGAATGGAGTGCATTGTCGATCGGGTTTTGAATGACAAACCCGTCAAACGAGTCGATCGCGCACGCGGATTCTCGCGTTAGACAGAAGCTAGGCGGAGTCGACGCTGAAAAAGCGGACGCTGCCAGCAACGCGTCTTAAGAGAGCAAAGCGAAATTAAACTCTCTCTGAAACGCGCTATCTACGAGGGGCACCTCGTGGTAATCTTGTACAGGAATGTATTAATGATACCTGCCTCCGTCTGTCTGTCTGCCCGCGCGGCTGCCACAGTCGACCGAACCAGCCCGATACGTAACGCTGCACTTGCACATCGTCATTCAATCGCATTTAAATTGGTACCGGTGTACCCTTTGCCAAGCGTTTTATGCTACAATTCTCCCCTTTTTTGTTGCAATCATTACATTATACGGCGGCAGCTTTTTTCTATCAAACTCAAATTAGAGTCATAAAATGTTGGTATCAATTATTTCTTACAAGGACGCGTCATAAAAACGAGACATTTTTTTTGGTTCGCGTAAAAATAAATTGCAAAAAAAACAACAAATAATGAAAGATAAAAAATGTTAGTCAATTCTCGAGTGTATTTTTAGATCGCAATAAAGGTACGTGTTTAATGTTTTGTTTTTGTTTTTTGTATTTATTTATTATTGCTGTTATAAAGTTTTTTTTTGTTTGTGTTAACACTTATGGTATATTGGTAATAGACTTTTGGTAATATTTGTATTAATATGATAATATAAGTAATAAAGATAATATGATTCTATAAAAATATATAACATTGTGTAAATTTTGAATGCTAAATAACTGTAAACAAACGACACAATAATATTTTAATTATTTATTAAAAATATTAGAATTTCTACACATTTATATATATATAGATCAAACAATGTACATATTGTGCAGTATACCGTCAAAATTACATTGTTTTATAATTCAATTATTTGCAACAATATTAATTTAATTTAATGTCCTTTAAGTTACGGCTATTAAATAAACTGAACTAAACATCTTGCCAAAAAACTAATTTCAATCACTGAAAATTAAATAAGTACACAAATAATAAATAACAAATGTTTATTATAATGAAACTTGCCTTTGATAATAAAAACTAACAGAAACCAAGCGTAAACGCGCGCGATATCGAAATCGCGGTCTACTCGAATGAAGCAACAATCGGAGTCCGAATTCGCGCATGACAGGAAATGACCCAATCACAGCAGTCGTTACATCCAAAGTCGCCGCGAAAGTAAACCGACATTCGAATTCGACGAACAATGAATTCAAAATAAAATTTCTTTATAATTAAACGATTAACACTGCGTTTTTGAATTTACTGTACGTTCTATAAGTAGTCATGCATCTTTATTGAACTTATACTAATAAATATTTTCGCCTTTTACTAACGCACCAATGGCAATACTTGCATTGAACCACAGTACGTAGCCAAAACGCATCAGCGACGGCGCGCAATTTATAACGCGCGTTTGTTTCGTTTTTTGTTCAATTAATAGTTTATTTCAAAGCCTCCGTTCGGATAAATAATGCACAACTATTTTACTCGGGCGTTATATCGAAGTCCATTCCGATGTAAAAATCGAACGCGAAAATTAGTTAAGCTCGAATATCTAAAAGATTTATTGCAAAGATCCTTTAAGGCTGAAGCATCCAAAGATTAACAACGACGACCGTTGAAGGTTGCACTTGCACATCGTCATTCAATTATATTTATATGGACACCGGCGAATATTCGCCTCGCATTTCATACCGCAATTGTACTCTGGCTTGTTAATCATTATTATCGAGCGGTATTGGTTCCAATCTGCTGTCACGTCTATAAAAACGCGCGAGTGCTTTGTAAAGAAGAAGATTAAAAAGTAATATTCATCGAGTATTACTTAACAAATAAATTAATAACTAATTTTTTGCAACAATATTCAACTTCTTATATAAACATGAAACCGATTTATCAATGCGCAATTATTGGATGAGGTTACTCTATATTCAATGAAGAAACGCAATTAAGGTACGAAAAACGTTGTAATTATTTTGCAGTGAAAAATAGCATATAATTGATGATAAATTATTTATGGTTCATTTTTTTTAATACAATTTTTTGAAAGTATTTCCTTTTTATTTAACGACGACGACCGGTTGATAGAAATAACCAGTTGACCAATCAGCACTCCACTGACATCAGATCGTCCAATCAAATCACTTTTAAAGACTCGAACCCAGTGTCTCTTCAGTATTTATACTGATAAATGTGTAAAAGTGGAATTGAACAATAATATAATCATAAGAATAGTAATAATGAAAGAAGATGCAACCTGTGTCATTAGCTTGTTTATTTCTTTTGTTTTATCAAAATATATTGTTTGTATCTATATCTTGGCGTGCATTTTATCTTTATCACAGTATTTCACATTGGAAATTAATTTACTTAAGCGAGCGAAATTGAAATTGAGGTCTTTGTATAAATGCAATTATAATTATGTAATTGCATTGTTCAGTCATAGACTTGACTCGAAGGAAATACCTGTTATACATTCTTCGATTAAAAATGAACACAACGCATGTGATGTATAATGCATGAAAATTAAGTGATTGTATTTCGTTTATTGTGGAATAATATTTATATCACTGTGTAGCGGGCGAATTCCGAACATTGTTTTCCATTCATTGGATGTCAACAATGAGCAGAGAAGTTCTCGAAAAGTAGAATACGAAGGAAATTATTGTGATTCTAATTTGGCAACAATGATGGGAACAAAAAGGCAAGTATCACGGGCATTCTTACGATTTGAACACACGAGGAATTCGGTTCTTCTTATTCGCTGACGGTTGGTCGTATATATTCGACTATCGAGACGAAGAAACTAACTAACGGTAAGACTTTTTATCGATTAGAATAAATCGAATGAGAAAATTGTTTCGAGACGTAAGGTCGTGTAAAAGGGCAAAATAAAACGCGGGAAAATTTGAATTTCAAATACTAATTCTGATTCATTCAAGTTCATGAATTAAACTTTAAACTCACGAAAAATTAATCTTGTTCATTTATTGTTACTTATTTTATATTGTTATTATTATATATATGACTTTTGTTGCATTATTTATTAAAATTTTATGTTTGAAACATTATATTTTGTATCAGTTAGACTAGTATTTTTGAATGTAGTATTTATTTGTGAATGTTTATTTATTTATTTAATCATTTTGATATTAATTTTTGTATTGAATTAAACTACTTGCAATACAGTCAATAAATGTATAGAAAATATATATTTACGATGTAAAATTAAATCAAGGATTTTCAATAAAAATATATTGATATATATGTGTATATATATAAATAGATTTATTTGTACTTTTTTATCAAATGTGAATTATAATAAAATTAAACTTCACTAATTATTACTTAATAAATGACAGATATTAGTTATATACACCTGGGAATCCAAAATTATTTTAACGTTTGTTTCTCACCAAAAATCACTTCGTAATGCGCAACGTGAGAAGAAACGTCTCCTAACAAGACATTATTCACGACACTAAAATCCAGCATAATATTTTCAAAGAAGGTGCGCGTTTTTGTATCGGAGATTGATAAAAAGCAGGACGCTTCATAAATTTTAATTTATCAAGCAAAAAGGAAAGAAAATGGCGGACGAAAAAGAAGCAGATAATTTCCGAGGCATGCATCGCGATGACACGAAAAACATCAATTTTCTGCGCTTTTTTGAAGCACGCCGTACTATTCGATACATTATATTCGCCACAAGATGTATAATTTCCTCGGAACCCGGCACCGCGACAGGTATACCAACTGGGCTTCATAAAACAGCGCTCGTCTAGTTCACCCGTAACGAATCAATGCGTCTTAGCGTGCATGTGCGTGGACCATGACCTGGGAGGAGGCTGCGCGCGGCCTTCGAGCGTCAAGAATCGCGAAAGAACTCTGCGAAACGCGAAGATGCGACTCGCGGAGTGCAAAGATCTCTCAAGGCCGTTTCATAGTCTCGTCCTTGTTTCTCTAATGAGGCCCTAAGACCAAGTAATGCCCACCTATATATATATAATGATTAAATATATATATATATATAATTTAAGTATGCTGGGACTTTATTTACTGCAATATGATTTAGATTTAATTAGATTTATTTCATTTACTAATTTTGTCATTTTTTTTCAATTTTCAGATATAATATTATATATTATGATTTCATTATCCATTAATTTTGAGACCTCTCACATTGGAATTAAGAATTTATCCCTGAAGTTTTGTATTATATCCATTTATACATCAGAAATTGTTCGAATTGCGCTTCGTAATAATATGGAATTAATACTATATAGATCGTATATAGACTGACAAGTTTTAATCAATATTATATTAATATGCTTTAAATAAAATATATCATTGCGTTTATTCAGTTGAGAAACAGTTTCACTAATTCTGATATTTGTGTACTTTTATTATTATTATTATTATTATTATTATTATTATATATAGTCACAACGACAGCAGTGGTTACTGTCCAAGTCAGTAATCATTACATAAACGAGCGTTGAATGAAGTACAATAGTTACTGTTTTGACGCGAATCGTTATTGAACGCACAGTAGGCAGCACTGTTCTCCCGAGTACGCCAAGCACATCGTCAATTGATATTAAAAAACAAAAAGTCATGATAGAGACAGTAACTAATGCTTTATGGACAGTTCTTGCAGTACGCAGTCATGCTTAGTCGGAAACGTTGCACTAATCGATAATCCATAATTTGATATAATGTCTTAGTTTATTGTTTAGCTATATATATGGTCATATACTATATATATGATTCATGATTTAATTTTTTATGTATATAAACTTGAAGGATACGTTGTTAAAAATTCTAAATTAAAACACGGAGAAAAAGTGATTGAAATTTTACTACAAAAAAATAAACATAATTTATCTTAGAAATTATGGTTAAAATTTAGCATAAATAAAAAAAAAGTATTATGTTCTGCTAATTTTTTACTAAAATTTATGCGACAAATTTAAAGTATGTTTATTTTATATTATAGAAAATTTCAATTAATAAATCTCCGTATAAATTCGCGTGATTAGATAAATATTTTAGGACGCGATTTAAAAGATGCTTCTTTGCATTGAGTTGGGAGCAAATTTTGGATATGATAGTCGTTTCAACTGGTTAGCAACAATTTATCCGAATACTCGTAACTCGTAACCGAATTCTCAACTCCTTAACAACTTGATAGCAACATTTTATCATCTTATTAGCAAATTATGGACGATGTTTCAGCAGAATATTTGGTACGTTATTGCCGACTTCTAAGCAAAATGTCAACAGGAATTTAGTATTATAAATAAGCAATTTGTTTGCAACTTGCACGTAACAATGTCGAAATATTTGTTTGTCGACTTGTATTCCACATACCAAAATCGTACTCTGGATAAAGACCAATCCAAAAAAATTGAATTGTAAATTAATTAAGCGATGACACATTCATAGCCCGACAATTCCAAGCCGACGTTTAAGTATTCCGCACCTGCTGCGGCTCATCAACATATCATGCTTAGAATTCTCTTAACGATTTTGTGTTATCGCTGACAATTTCGCCTTTCGACCTGCTAATCAGCAAGCACGCGAACCGTGAGAAATACGACGGGACGTCGAACAAAAACGTCCCGAGTCAATGAAGCCACCGACAGCTCCAAAGGAAGTGCTTTTAACTTTTATGCTCGAGCTGCGCGTTGTCTCGCCATTTAATGGTTTTTGTCGTAAAGTTATGCGTCGAATTGGTATGATAATTTCCAACGGAAAATTCGAATTTGTTACGAGAAAATGTGTAAATTCTATTCAGTTGGTGCGAAGCATTTCTAGCCTGTCAGTAGAGCCTATTTCAGATTCAGAATTCACGTTTCTTCGCTTAAATAAAATATGACTTTTCAAATGATCGCTAATTTTATACGAAGAGTGCTTCTTTGTCCATAAATTTTACTTTTGTTTACAACGAAATTATTTTTGTTTACCTTTAATTTGTTTGTGTTCACAAAGAAAAAGTTATCGTTTACATCGAACAAATATTTTATTCATAATAAAATTAATTTTTTATTTATTTACACGGAGAAAAGGAAAACAAATATTTGTAAATCGGAAATATTAAATTTTGATAAACTGAATGCTAATTGGTATAGTATGCTTTTAGATAACCAAATTTTAATAAACTGGTTTTTATGTTTTTGGCAAATACAAAAAATGTAAGGTAAAAGCTCGATAATAAAATTTACTTTTAATAACCTTTCAATAAATTACAATATAACACATTTAAATATATACAATGTAATTTAGATAGACCGTCAAAGTAAAGTAGTCTTTTTTTAATGAAGTTTTGTTGTTCAGTTCAGGTTAGAATATTAAAACTTCACAATCTGTTTTGATAATTTTTAACAAATACTTGCAGAAAATTGTATCAATTCGGTAAAAGAAAATAATTTGTATTTTATTGAACCGATTATTAAATTATAATTATAGATTAGTATATTTAAGGAACAGACTACTGAATACTGACGAATTGCAAGTATATAATACCCAGTTGATGAACTTTACACTAAAAGTGCAAGGGCAAAAATATAGCATTAAATTTATGTAAAAATGGTTTAAAAAGTCCAAATATTGTGGATCTACAATGGGGTGTGTATTGATTGTATAATGTTTTAGACATACCGTGTTTATAATTACAGCAGCTACTTTTGCTTAGAATTCGATACTTTTTTTTTCAAACAAATTGTTCGTTTTAATTTTCTAAAGTTTCTATGTTGAATCAACACCGTACAGTCAACATGATCATTTTGTGTTTGATTTATATCATTATTTTTTCCTATGTGTAGAAACTGTTTATGTTTACAAGGACAGTGACATTGTTCTTAAAAAAAAATATTTTAACGTGACACTTTTCTTTGTTTATAACCACTACAGTGTTTGTTCCATGTTTACTACAGTTTATTGCAACAAATTTAACCAAATAAAAATTGTCATATATACAGTAATTTTACCTACTAAATTAACGATTTTGTCATTACTTTTAAGTGTTGCACGTTGGCTATTTATATACAAATTTTTTTTGCATTTTATTATGTTAATTATGTCCTTTCGATTCTCGGCAAATAATATTGCCGGGGTCTTGTTAATTGAAAAATAACCAAAAACAAGCGCACTAGAGTTTCAAGATTTTAAACAACCAGATGTAGTCGCAGAAAATCATTGCTCATTAAAATACTGGCAAGATCCGCGAGTATTTAATGCTCTTGTGTGTCTATGTTTATCTGTACCCAGTAAACAGTTGTTACTCCCACTATCGGTTGAATAAAAATGAGGGTAACAGTTCCCCTTTAATGCGGAATATCACTGAGAATTACGTGCGGATAGGACAAAGGCTTTGCAGCCCAGAACATACTGTTAGATTTCCATCTACAATTATCATACAATATTCCGCGTTACAAAGGGAGTACACATCAAAATGCAGGTAAAAATCATCCGATACTTTACAGATGGATTATTATTTCATTGTGTTCGCATTTTCTTATACGCAATTGTGCTTTCGTTTCCTTAACTCATTACCTTATTATCGCTTCCTGATTTATGCATAAACCTGTATATGAAAATGAAATCAATTCCAAACTTGTCACAATTCGATGAGAGTTCCATCGCGCAAAGAATATTCTCCTGCTACGGCGGTTGCTATTTTTATCGATAAAATGCAAAATGCCGTTTCAATTAGCAGCTAAATCTATCTTGTATCATGAATGGGTGACGAATGACGGATCATTGATTAATTTGAAACGTTATTGTAAACAATTATGGATTTTAATAAAATAAATAAAGTGAAGCTTTAAGCTTTGTTCATGCAATAAAGTAATTGCATTGATCAAATTCTTCTCGTTGCCTAATACAAGAAAAATCTCAAACAAGTGATTCTTAAAACAAAGAGTAACGCTCATTATCGAGGTTGTTTAATTCTTCGGGAGTTTTTAACAGCTGTTTAAAAATAGCTGGCAAACGTGTCCGACTTTTAGGTTAAAACAATCAACTTGTTGCTTCAGATACAAAACACAGTCATCAGGTAGTATAACGATAAAAATCGCTAACTTAAGTGTAATTTGGCGAAATAAAAGCAGTCATTATTGCCCGGCCGTTTACTGTTTATCACGGCCCATATTATTAAACAATTAAAACGCGGCGGCGTGGCTTTGCCGAGGAGTGCACGTCAGTGGATAAAATTACGTAGCGAAGTTAATCAAGATAAAAATCAACAAAAAAAAGGAAGAAAGAAAAAAAACACGCCATTGGAATGATCCTCCACTCTCGTATCTATCTAAGGATTAATCTATAGTCTCGGGTACTATATTATTGATACATCTTAGGCTATTGTATAATTGAATATCTCGAATCCAACGTATGTGCGCGAGCGTCAAAGGTTGCGAATAAATACCGTTGACGCATCATGTCCCCCCGTATACTTGTATACGTGTATCCTCTTGGGTGTTTACATTTGCGTGCGCGCGTGTGAGTGTGTCCCGAGAAAATGTAACTTTGACTACGGTTAAACACGTACATGCAAATTGATTCCGTATATCTCGACGCCTCGGTGCTTCCGGTCCGACCACCGTAACGCGCCCTGCAATTTAATGCTTTTCGTGAGCATAGCTACGGGGGTTCGGATCAGAAACAGTTTTTGCCAAATTGCTGGTCCGGCGATGCTCGGCGATCAAACGACTCTTTAATTCAGTTCCAAGGGATAATCATATTTTCGACTTTATAATTGCAACATCCGCATCTTTTTGCTGCTTCGGATCTTTCCAACTAAATGCACTGTCTAGTCCCACGAAGTTGGTTTGTTGTATTTTAATTGGCCGGAGTGGTGCAGAAGACATTCGGAAGGTGGCTTTATTTCAAGACAAGATTATTATTGTATCGAAGTGTAATATGAAGGAGAAGAATTGATTGAAGCGAAATGAAGAAAATTGGACGCCCTGTATGTTCGTCTGGAGTCCCGGAGGTTGAATTTGGTTTATAAATTTATTGCGAATGTTTGCAGTTTACGTGCATGAAACGAAGCCAATCAACGAATACGGTTTTGCAGCTGTAAGCCATTCATTGATCTGGATACCCTGGGTAAATTATAATAAAGTTGCAAAATAACTGTATCGCGTAATAAAAGTTGCTATACGTATTTGCATAAATTGTAGCGTTACAGAATCTGAAATTGATAATAGTTTTTCCCTCGGACACGTTCTCAAAAGACCTAGATGTAATCAAATTTTTGGAAAAATTTGAAAAAAAATTTGCTTTTCGCTTCCAAAAAGTATTAGAAATAATTGATGATTTATATACAATGATTGCACCATAATATACAGTACACGGAAAAAAAAATTGACTAGTACAGATAAAAGTTTTTCTAAAATAGATAAATTGTTTAGCTGGTATTGGAACAAATAAATGATTTGACTGAAATAGTCAAACATATTTATGTATTATTATT
>JABFQC010000143.1:0-35314 GCA_022817085.1 Psilanteris sp. ZL-2020
AAAGAGTATTATTCTGTTTTGATATTTTTATTGTAATTATTATTTATGACATAATAATTAATAAGATTTGTCATTCTTTTTCAAATTACTGACGTTTCGTCGAACATGTATCGACCTCTTCAGAGCTATAAAGTTTACAATTTTTCAGATATATATTCATTTACAATTGTACATGTTGTTACAATAATTTTTATGGAAATATAATAATAATTACAATAAAAATATCAAAACAGAATAATACTCTTTATTAGTATTAGTTCCTCTTGGTCAAAAATTTTATTATATAATAATAAATTAATTTAATTCTTATAATTAATTTATTATATAAAATATTATACAAAAAAACACCTGTGCACTTGTGTTCAGTTATGCATCAATGTGTAGCTGGTTGTATCGGCAGGAGCCGAGTCACTTTGAAATTGTTCATTTTAATTTATATTAAAATATACATAATATTATATTTATATTTAAACGAAATGAAAAACTATTCTATTTAATAATATTTAATTCTATTTAATTCTATTATTAATAATATATTTCACTTAATAATAATTATAAATATATGTTAGATAAAATATTTTTAATAATATTCCATAATTTCAAATATATTACCTTTAGAAGTTTAATTTTGTTAAACTCGAACATATATCGTTATCATATTTAAATTTCTCATGTCAGAAAGCGTAAGGGCCAATCTCACAATGTATATTTATTATAATTAAACAGATAAATAAGTGACATTTTTGTACTAGTTTTATTTTTATTACAAAAAGAAGAAAGTTATTATATTCTCAGAAATCATTTAGATTTTCAATTTTTTTATTCCTTTCATTTATGAAATTTGAAGTTTTAATTTTTCGCCTTTTAGGCTTTCTGATATTCGCCTAGTAATCACCCTTTTATACATGTTCTTTCAAAAATTATATTTTAGGAACGGGACTTCGATAAGCACGTGGCATATTGCAGAGATGAACCACACGCCCAAGAGTTTCTTCTTTTAAACGATGAAATACGTGAGTTCTTTGAGGTGAGCACAATTTCGTAATTGTTCTTATGTGTAAATTTATGAAAAGAATTTAAAGGTGTATAGCAAAATTGATGGATTTAATTCTAAATATCGATACCATACGATTGTGTACCATATACTTGATCGTTCATAATCGATTATAAGAAACTTTAGTATGGTCTTTATGATCATTTCTAGTTTTAGCTGACTGTGCTTCAAGTTTTACCGCTGGTGCACGTTTGAATGTTTTGGATGTGGTGGGATGAGCACCTGTCTTATTCAAAATATAATCTTTTTTAATTAATTATTACATTAATTAATAATGTGCATCTATTTTATAGAAAATTAAATTGAATTACGTTAATCAAGTAAATTGCCTATAGTGTTGTAATTATTTGTTTTAAGTTATAAACAAAATTACTATTAAGTATATAAGTGAGCATAAAAGTGCTTTCACGAGCAACGTGTCTACTGTTGAATTTATTAATGATACTGGAGTACCATTGTTACTCTTCGACCTAATTTAAATAATTTTGTAAACTCATTAATCATCATTAAAAGCGTTTATACTTGTATACCAGAAATCGTAATAAAATGGTAAGTTTAATGGTTAAAGTTTAATGTTGAATATTGAGTCGGTAAGCCGATAAGAAAGTTATCTGCGGAATTGAAAGTAATTACGGAGGTTCTCATAAAAGTGTCGTTATTATTGACGACCGTCATCCAATACGAATAATAAAAAATATAATCCTGATTTTATTGCAAAATGTCAAACTATGATTCGTGAAAAGTCAAATCAAAATATTATTTCGATATTTCTTGAATATTGTTGTAAATTTTATTGTTTAAAAATTTATAAAAACATTAATTTTGTTTATCTAATATTAATTATATTTATTGTTCTTATCAAATCTGTCGTTTATACATCGTAGAACAATTAAAAGACGAATACATTAGAAGATAAATGTAACTGTCACGGTATGGTGTGGAATAGTGGAAATTTCGCAATTACATAACAGCCGAATCATACGGGCGGCAGTCCAGGCACAAAAATAACTAAGGTTATTTTTATCAGAAGAACATTTTCCGTTCCTTCACTAGATACCGACTTTTTGCTGAAAAAATATACAAAGCAATTAAAAACATAAAAAATAACACTGATGAACTGACACATTTTCTTTCCAAATGTTACACATGCGTTGACAACAGAGTCTTCCTATTATTTTCGATGCGTCAAACACAAAACCGTTTTTTTATTGTATTTATTATTTGAACCTAAAATATTATGTTCAGGTTATAAATAGTAATTTTTTTAAAAAAATAAATTCAGTCAGCGTTATTTTATTTAGTATTAATTGCTTTCTTAAAATTGTCCAAATTTCATAGAACATTAATCGATTTCGTATAAGTTTTAATAAAAAATTAAATTGGCTATAATTTGAGATTGTTTACATATAATCTATTTGTTAAAATAAAGTTTGTTTATTTATTAATAAATATAATAATAAGTATCAATTAATAATATCATAATAATTCAATTAATTACATAATAAAAACTATGATTATTAACTAAAAAGCTGTACAATTATAACGGCTGATAATAAAACATATAAGAAACATTTACAACATACTCATAAAAAGATTGTAAAAAAGTTTATAAGCAAGTATATTACACTTTTTATAAATAATCGTCTATAAACATTTTTAGATTATAATTTCGAATAATACACATATAATTTCTTCGCGGCCCATCCTTGAGGACAAATTCGAAATATCAACAAATTGCGCAAGTCAAATCAAGTGCAATTAACGCGTCTGCCAAAGGCCCTGAAGGAGGTACCCCGGAAGTTCCAAGACCCAGCTGAGTTTTTCGTCACATTTCTGGAATGTCTCGCCGGCGCTTTCCTTGACACCGTGTTTCTAAGCATATCCATGATCGTGGATTAGTGTTCGTTTCGAATATTGGTCAGTGTATGTTAGTCTTCGGCTAAGTTTAGCCCCGACCGTATTGGTCTCACTCATCACAGAATCCGCTAATGCAGGGATTTCGTTAACCACTGACTACTCTTTCACATCCCTTGGCGGGGAAACCACAACCCGATCCAGTCGGTGACGAGCCTCCGTTAATTTCAAATCATCTTCTCTATCTCAATCATTATAAGGTGCGAGTACACGCAGGCACATTGCATACAAATCCTTCATAGGACATAAAAATCTAGAAAAATTGCTTCGCACCATTCTACACTGAATTTATCATTTCCGTTTGCCAAAATCAATTCCAGATTATACTTTAATCGTAAGATCATTACAGTGATCGGACAAACCATTACTCAATTCCTCAGAACTTAAAATACCGTAAGCAAAAAGATTTGTAACCTGCAAATTACGAACATCCTACCTTTAATAACTCCTTGATTTTTTGGAAAATGATTGTCTAAGTCCAAAAAGTGATATATTATCGAAAAGAATAAAAAAACTTATCTGGCACTCTTGTAATCCATCCCTGATGACCTACTAACTCGTCTTCGCGTCACTCCTACGAAATATCAATTAAGTGCTGGGAGTTCAAAATGCTGGAATGTGTCTTTTATTTGGTTCCGTGACGTAAGTGGTGTAGTCTAGTGACGGTTTAAAAATACTCCAAACGATATGAAAATTCATAGGTGGAAGTTGTGAGTGTGCTTTTACTACGACTTAAGGTAGTGGTGTTTTCGGAGGTTTATTATTGGAACGCGACAGTCAATGGTGGAAATTACTAGCATCGGAGTGTTACGATTGTTTTGCTCGTGAAAATTTACAAATCGTTGCGGCATATGTAATTTGGTTACCGACAGTTTGGTAATAGATGTTTTGCTAGTGAATGTGCAACCGATGTGATTCTTATGCCGATTATTGTTTTTCTCATCAGGAACTCAGCCAGACTCTCGGCGACGACAAAACTGTGGCCGAGCATTTGAAACTTCCGATCCAGCGCATTAACGATTATCAACTACTTTTAAAGGTAAATCATTATCCCCTTTTATCGTAACCCTATTGAAAAATTCTTATATAAACTTATAGAATCGTATAGAAACATTTGTATTTCTAGAGAAACGAGTAGAATTCACTTATAGAAAGTCATATAATACCAAATAGTTTAGAATATTCTTATGAAAAGAGGACTAACTTTGGACAAAAACCGCACAGAAATTTATAGAAATTATGTTTTATAAGTATCTATAAGAATTTTTCCACAGGGAATTTATTCGAAACAATAAAGCAAAGTTAACAATTTGTATGACGATGATTCGGTATCGATAAAATAAATCAACGGATTGGTATAAAATATATCAAAATAGTTTGCTTTTGCAGTACCGATTTTTAAATAATAAATAAAATAATATTTATTTTATCTGATCGATATAAAATTATTTATATAAACATTAATAAAACATTTATTTTTGCGTTTTTCATAATCTTTAATGTCAACAAAATGTCAAATTAATTATTTTTAATTAACGCAATTAAAACGATTAGTAATGCGTTAAAAGAAAGGCGCTATTCATTAAATTGATTTGTTTTGATAATCCAAATCTATGACAATATTTGGTTAGAATCCAACGCTATCATGTTTCGAACTGAATTAGAGTATCACTGTGATTTTGGCAAAGTCTACAAATAATCTAATAAGACAAATTGGTTACTGGCATAATAATTATTCTTAGACGATAATTACGTTTGATTACGTTTATTGCTCAGTTGACAACGCGCGAAGTAACGTTTGAATTTAGCAATTTTATTTTTATTGACACAAAAAAATTGGTCGGCTTTTCGTGATTACTTGGCCGGAAATAAATGTAATTTCAAATAGTTAGTACTTAGACACTTGGGCATTAATTTTGTTAATATCGTGTAAAACGCATCCGCGTGCATTTGCCAGGTATTTAAAACGTGACAAGGAACAATTCATTTTTCACTCTAGAAATATTGGAGCACCGTCGCTGATAGCCGATTTTTTAAGAATTATAATTGCTAATAGCTTTTTAATTGTTAACAACGAAACTCTGAATAATATTTGGATATCTGGAAAAATTAAGCTTAAAACTTTTACGAATATTAATAATAAATAATTTTAAATACGACAACGTATTTGTATTAAAAATATATTAATATCAATTTTTGTTTATTTGTAAAATTTGGTTTATTTTTATAATTGATCGGTGAAAAAATTTGTTATAAGTAATCTTGATTTAGAATTACCGTTATAAATCATTGTAAACTGGATTAACAAAATTTGTCTTGTTGATTTCGGCATCGCTGTGCAATATATTCAGTTCATTTCGTGCAGCACCGGCAAACATTACGTTTGAATTTCACATATACAACATTGTTTTCTTGAGAATATCGTTCATATACATCTGTGTGCCAGTATCCAAATACGAGTGGGCGCCGTACGAATTTAGCGTGCTAAAAACAGGTCATCTTCGTGGCACGTTATCCTTCCTACATTCGCTTAAACAACACGAAAAAAAACTGCAAATAATTTTGTAATTAATTTTAACAGCAAAATCAATAATCAATAACTTTAAAAAATATATTAATGACTTTATAATAGTTAATTATGAATTTTACCCGCAATCGCGCATTATCAAAAACACCAATGTTTTTTGAATTCATTTGAATATGAATGATAAATAAAGATTGCTTAGCTATAATCTAAAAATATATAAAATTTGTGTACGCGTAAAAAAATTGATTGCAAACCAAAAGTGAAGACGAAACTGATTTTATGATTTTTTATTTATTCTTTTATTTAAGAATTCAAATACGTGTTTATTATTATATATTGTTAAGGGGATACATTATATATATTAATATATATTAAATGTATATTGTCAATATTCTATTAGCCTTGAATTATATAAATACGACCGCGTCAACTACGTTTTTTGCAATTTATGAACGTTGTTTATTAGTTACTTCAATATAATTTTGGAAACATTGAATTAAAGTAATGCTTAACATTACACGAATATTTCTACGCGTACCATGTCCTTGCAAGATTTCGTGCGTATGTAAATGTTATTTTAACGTAAATACTACTGTGGACTAGAAATGTCACGTAAAGTATACCATGTTTTAAATGATTTAAGTCATTTATGTATATAAATTTGTATAACATTGTTGTCAGTATTGAGTTTAGATTAATTTTTTATACTGATAAAATTAGTTTTTACAATCATATAAGAAAATGATTAATATTTGTATTATTTATTTTAAAATAAATAAGTACAGGTGCGATTAGAAACATTGAAATTTAAACTTTATTAATAGTATGAAAAATTAATTGCATAACTGCTGTTTATTAAATTTTATACAAAATTTAATTAGACAGATTTAATACTATAGAATAGCAAAAGCAGTCAATTTAACAACTGATTAAACAAATAATTTTCAGAAGTAATTTTTCTCAACAGTAACTTATTATTTTATTCATGATGCTATAATAAATTGACATGTTCTGGAATAGTTTCATAATTAATTAAATCCGGATGTTTTATAGTCAGAATATATTTTATTTCAAAATTTTTTATTTCATTTTTATACTTAGCTTGTCTGTCATCATCAATACTCATTTTTAATAATCGTAATAATATTTAAGCAAATAATATTTTATGGAAGTTACAAAGAGGGATTGTTTTATTTATTGATTAGTCAAATATACTTTAAATTAAATTCACAGTTCTGAAATTAAATTACACAAAAAACTCCTTTTTATTTTATACGAATTTGATTATTTTATTTAAATAATTGTATATGTATGTAGGAGTTGGTGAAATATTCGACCCGACTTGGGGAAGATTGCGACGACCTCCAGAAGGCTCTGGAGTTGATGCTTGGTATCCCTCACCGAGCTGCGGATAATAAATTTATTAGTAATATCGAGGGATATAAAGGAAATATTCATAAACTTGGAAGACTGCTTACACACGTAAGTACAAATCAGTAATCTTATTAATCGGCTGATATATTTGTAGATTATAACATAATTAATTATTATAATTTGAATTTTTCAGGAATGGTATACTGTTCTCGATAAAGAAGGGAAATCTAAAGAGAGATATTTATTTCTTTTCAAAGCTCGGATACTTGTATGTAAGGTTAAACGCATTTCAGAAGATAGATCTGTCTTTGTCTTAAAAGATATTATTCGTGTAAGTAATAGCATCGTATATCAAATTTGAAAAACTGGAATATGAACTGAAATAGCTTTAATTAGTATAATTTATGATTTTAAAGTAATAAACGATGAATTAAAAATTCTAAGATGAACAATTTTATATTTGCAAAGATGAATATTAGATTGAATAATAAGTATAATTTTTTATTAAAAAATGTTTATATTTCATACTTCATTGTTTAGATACCCGAAGTAGAAGTCAAAGACCATCCAGAAGATTTACGAGTTTTTGAGTTACATCAACCAGGTGTATCTGGATATCCTATAACCTTAGTAGCGCACAAAGATCCTGTGAAGGCTTATTGGCTTAAAGAACTTAGGCAATATGCCAGTGACGTGGTAGCTCTTGCCGAACACGCTGCGGATGATTTGCAATTGACAGAAGAACCTGAGACAAATGAGGAATTTAAAGTACCTGCTACCCCTGAACTTTTCAATGTGGCAACAACAGAAGTTGAAGACAAATCAGAACCACTGAAACCAGTAGAGATAACAAAAGAACAGGTCAGCGTTCCAGTTGCAGAGTCTCCAATACAAGAACCCCCTATTGCAGAATCACCAGAGACAATCGAACCACCGTCACCAAAACCATATTCAAGATTCGATCGATATAAGAGGTATCTACAAGACGAAGAAGACGAGGAGTTAGTTGTTGATAAAAAGAAAAAAGAAAGTCACGACTACCAAACATACAGAGAACCAAAAAGAGCTTGGCCAGGGGAGCCACCAGTTCCTGAAAAGAGAAGAGACGAGGAAGAATATACAGATATCAAAAGGTCAAGGCACGGAGCTTGGCCGGGAGACCCACATCCACCTTTTGAAGGAGAAGAACTCCCAAATATGTCTCGAAGATATTCATCCAGTCGTTATAGCGCTTCTTCTAAACTTTATGAAGGTATATTAATATTCAAAAATGTACAAGAATAGTATTAATATATTATCATCATTAACATTTATTTATTTATTACTATTTATTATTATTATTTATTAATATACGAAGATTTTAATTAAATCATCATTACTTTCTAATTTAGCTGAGTACACTTCCATCTCTAGTACTCGAAATGGAGTGTCTACTCATTTAGAATCTTCTGTTGCTTCTGTTGGAGCATCTAGAAGATATTCTTCATCCCTGGCAGGTGAGAAACTAGTAGAAACATCTAGTTCTTATGAAAAAAAACTTGGTTCTGGAACACGAGATACTGAGATTTTGAAGGATGTGGAAGTGTCAAGAGAAATTGAAAAAGAAGAAGTTGGAGAAGCCAAGGCCAGATTGTCCTTAACTTATGACTCAGGAAAACCTGTATTTTCGAAAACAATTGAAGGATGTAACATTGAGCGTAAGTTTAATGAACAATTTTCAGTTCGACAGTAATATATCACAGTTTATACTAGTATAATTTATACCAAACGAAAGATTGCCAAAACAATATTTTAAAAAAAAAAAATGATTTTTTACCCAATTTTTAAAAAGAGGATGCCAAATATAATCTGGATAATATTTTGTGAAACATATTTTTCATGTTTTAGAGATACGAGCAAAAAAGGCTATGATACAATCGATAGGTAATTTAAAAATGGCGTGAATGTTGTCAATACGTGAATTCAATGCTTATATATATATAGATATGTCTTACAATATGCATGTAAATCGATTACAAAACGACCACGTATATTATAGAAATATTATATGAATTATAATCCTAATATATTTCATATATATTTCTTATAAGTGGATAATTTAATTTCGATTTATATCTCTCAGTTAATATTATTTGTTAGCAGCTTAAAGCGTCATTGCTTTTATCCACGGTCAATCTTTCACACGCTTGTACGGCTGAATATTGTCAATTTCATCACATATATTGTAACTATTAAAGAAACTGTAATATATCACATCAACCAATTTATCAAACGAATACATTTTATGACAAAACTATTCGAAATTCGAATAGTTCATTGGCTTTATTTCATTAAATCATCGTGATTAAATCATAAATGATTTAGAAACTTTGAAGCTGTTATTTATGCTTTATCATAATGCCAATTTATCAATCACCAATAGCTGAATTATAAATTTGTTTCAACAGCTGGCGAAACTGCGGTTTTTGAATGTGTTCTGACATCCAGTGATGATTCAACGCAAATGCAGTGGCTAAAAGACAACAAACCATTAGACGATAAATTGGCAGATCGAGTAAAAATAACCACAGAAGATAACATTTTTAAGCTTAAAATTGAAAACGTACTAGAATCTGATTCCGGCATTTATATTGCTCGAGCCATGAACGACGAAGGTGGTGCATCGTGTACTGCGCAGTTGGTCGTTGAAAAATGTAAATAATTTATTGTGTGTATATATATAAATTTATAAAATATATGTCAAAATTGTGACGAATAAATTTTAACGTTTTTTCAGTATCCGCTGAAGAGAAAAAATCCAGAGCAGAAGCGAATTCTCCTATTTTTTTAGTAAGATTAAAAGATACAGAATTATTACAGAGCACCTATCTCCGATTTATGATCAAAGTTAAAGGAAATCCAAATCCCGATGTTAAATTGTAAGTATTTTAAATCAATAGTAATGCAATTAAATATAAAAAATTAATTAGGAAGTTGGAGATTAATTTCATCCTTAATGTTTAATTTATAGTTACAAAGATGGTAATCTCATTGATGCGAAAAACGAACGTGTAAAGATCATTACAGAAAAAGCTGACAAAGGATTTTATGAAATAGTTATTTCAGAAGTTGAAGAACAAGATGCTGGAAAATATTCATGTACTGCAACTAACAAATTTGGTCAAACATCTTGTGAAGGTACTGTTACAGTTTGTGACGAGAAAACGATATTTGCGGGATTACCGGAAGGCATGTCAGAACCTGGAGAAGAACCAAAATTTGTTTGGACTAGAGATGGTGTGCCTTTTGATCCAGAAGAGCGCTTTAAAGTTTTATTTAAAGATAATGAAGATACGTTGGCTTTAGTTTTTCAACATGTGAAGCCAGAAGATGCTGGTCTGTATACATGTGTAGCGCAAACGAACACGGGTAATATTAGCTGTAGTGCAGAACTTACAGTTCAAGGCACTGTGAATCATTTGTTAAAAGAACCAGCCAAACCTGCTTTGGCAAGTGAAGCCAAACAATCTGAAGTTACAGCTGGAGGCTCGGCTATGCTGGACATGCAGGTACGTTTAACATTATTGATTACATTCTATATTCAAACAAAATTATATTTTAAACTTGTTTTAATTTTAATCATATAAATTACTTATGGTATTATTTCTTTTCTTTTATTTATCTTCGTAAATAACTTTGTTTAATAATTTTCAAAGAAATATAATGTTTTTGAATATTTTTAGGTTAAAGGTTTTCCAAAACCAGATATTAAATGGCTTAAGGATGGCACAGAAATAATACCCGGTGGTAGAGTAAAATATTTGTGGGAAGATGAAGAATCTTTATCTTTAGTTATAAAAAATGTAACTGCAAAAGATGCTGGTACATATACTTGTCGAGCAAAGAATGAACTTGGCGAAGATAGCACTCAAATTGAATTGATTGTTAAATCAGCTCCTAAAATCACAAAAAAGATGACTGATGTTGTAATATTGACAAAACAAACTATAACCATGGAAGTGCACATAATAGGATCGCCAGCACCCGACGTGAAATGGTTTAAAGGAGGACATGTTATTGAAGAATCTGATAGAATTAGTATCGTTAAGGAAGGCGAAGAAAAATATAAATTGATTATCAAAAATGTTGAAATGGAAGATGCTGGATCTTATACCATTGTGGCTAAAAATGAAATTAATCAAACTTCAGATATGTGGGACGTGAAGGTTAAATATCCTCCACGTATTATGAAAAAGTTGGAAGAAAAGAAATTGATTAATGAGTATGATAATTTAACGCTTTTAATAGAAGTGGATGCTGATCCAAAGCCCACTGTTACTTGGTTTAAAGATAGCCAAGTTTTAGTAGAAGATGAAAGAGTTTCAATCAGTGAAGATAATGACACTTATATCGTTAAAATCACTGGTGTTGTTGAAACAGATGCTGCAACTTATAAGGTAGAAGTTAAAAATAAAGATGGAGTCGCTACAGATCAAAGCAGCGTTAAGGTAATGAAACTATCATTACAAAAAATGTTTGATAGTGTTTTTAATTTAGTCGAAATTGAGTATAATTTTACTTCATTAGTAATATAATAATTATAAAATGTACTTTTTTTATATTTACAGGTACGTTGCAAACCAAGATTTACTGTATCGTTAGAAGATAGTATTGCTAAAGATGGACAGCCAGAGTTCGAATTTTCAGTTAAAATTGACAGTTATGAAAAACCAACTGTAAAATGGTATATTGGAGATGTAGAAATTACTGAAGAGAAAAAGGAATTTACTACACTGGAGGAAGGAAGCATGTTTAAACTAAAAATGAAAGAAATTAAATCGGAATATACTGGCGTATATACCTGCAAAGCCGCAAATGAATGTGGAGAGAGTGAAAGTAGTGCCAACTTCACAGTTTATAGTAAACCAAAGATTATTAAGAAATTAGTAGATCAAAAATTAAAAGAAGGAGAAACGCTGAATTTGAAGGTGGAAATTTCTGGAACACCTGATCCAGTTATAACTTGGTATAAGGATGGTAAAGAAGTTTCAGCAGATGCAAATATTAAGATTACTCGAGACAGCAAAAGAAAAGAGAGTTATGATTTGACAGTAACTTTGGTAAAAGGAACAGATGGTGGTAATTACGAAGTTCGAGCACATAATGAATTGGGAATGGTGCTTTGCAAAAGCAAGGTCATAATATTGAGTAAGTATTTGCATTTATATATTTGTTAATACATTACACTATAATAATAACAACTAGAATATATAATTATATAGAAAACTTGTAAGTATTTCATTAATTTTCAATCCTCAATGTTGTTAACTTCAATGAATGTTTAGTTTTCTGTAATTACATCCTATATTTGTCAATAATTCAAATATTTTTCCTTATAATTGAATCCATTATTGTCATTGTGTTTATAAACGAATTTTCAAAGCATGTACCTCAATAAATGTTTCCTTTAATAGCAAAATCTGAAGAAATCGTTGAAGATGAAAAGAAAGCCAAAATTGAAGATTCAGAAATGTCTCAGAAAGCCCAAGAATCTGAAGGTATGTAATACATATACAGTATCTACTTAAACATAAAAATACAAACGAATCTTTGTATTGTTAGATCTTTTGACATTTATTTAAACATTACTTCTAGCAAAATTATTTTTACTTTTTAACCATTATACATTATATGATGGATTTTTAAATATCAAAAGATCACATGATTTAAACAATAGAATACATATTATAAATCATAATAGCAATACTACGTCCGCATTCACAAAAACAGCAAAGTAATTAAACCCGCCAAATTTGCGATCTAATTGAATGAAAATGCAACGTTAGTGCTCGATTAGTTATTATTTAAATGACAAAATTTTCTGAATAAATTGACAATTCTTTAGAGCTTTAGAGTTGGTCTCTTGAATAGATACGGATCTTTAGCTTAGCTTATTAAATGTAGTTGTAGTCAATATGTACTAAAAATTCAGGTTATACCAAAATGGAAAAGAAGGTTGACGTTATTCGAAATGCAGGGGATACGATTACCATTTCCATGGCCTCAACTACTACTCATGAGGCGATAATGACAGGTAACGTGTTTAACCACATTCACCTCAAACCGTCATAATAGATGAACCTTGTATGACATATTCTTGGTTCATTTTGAATCATATCATTTTCAATTGATATAAATTATAAAAGCTTTTATAAAAAAAGTGATTAAATAATATATGATGGATTAATCCGTCCATAATACTTATTTACACGCTTTTTATACCCATGTAAATAAATTACTTGTATGTAACAATCCTTTATTAAAAACATTATTTTTATATGATTATTATACAATGCACAAAGAACATATATATGACATACTAGAACATAAAAACTATAAAATTATTTTATTGTACTAAGTTATTTCTAACATACATGAAATGAATATAATATATGGTAGAGCAAAATAATATACATTTATATAAAGTTAGTTTACATATTTAATAATTATTTTTTATTTATTTTTATTTACTTTTTTCTATTAATAAAAGTTTATAATTAAAGTATATAACACTTTCATATTTGCTAAAATGATAAATGTTAAAATATTTTAAAATTTTATATAGTATGAATAATTTCTGATTTTTGATTATTTGTTTCAAATTGCTTTGAATAACTTAATAAATTTATCAACTATATAATATTACTTTTCAAGTATATACTTACTTTTATTTACTGTTTTTTTATGTTTTTAAAATAAATAATCGATAAAATTTAAATTCAATAATTATTATTAGTTGTATATTAATACAAGATATATGTATATTTGGATAATGTATATTTTTTAATAAATTAGTATAGAACATTAGTGTGATATAGACAGACACTTCACAGGTCCTGATGAGACACACTGTATCAGCAAAATGACATCGACTAAAGTCGAATGCCAAGAATTGAACACTGATGGTCCTCGCGTGGAAGAAATCGCGTCATACAGTTACACTATACACGAAGAAAACGATCATGAAAAAGCACACAATGGAATCGTTGTAGAAGAATTTACCGACAGCGAAGAAAAAAGGTCAAACTTTGCTCAAAATCGTGGAATTTCAATCGTTTCTATATCTGATGATGAATCAACCATGAAAGCTATTTCACGAGACATTAGTAATGATGATATTCATACACCCGAAACCATAGATGAAACCAAACTTACGAATGGATCTCATGTAGAATTTAATGGATTCAATGAAAAACGTAGTGATGAACGAATCATAGAACACTCAAAGCCTCTTAAAGGTACGCTTTTGTCAGAGACGATTATTGAAGAAAAGTCTATAGAAGAATCAGTTAGCGAGATTAAAAATAATAAGAGTATACACGAAGAAAATGGTATTTCGCTAAGCAATAAATTGTCAAGAGAAAATTCAATTATTTCTGACGGTAAGCTTTCGAGACAAAGTTCAATACAAAAAGACAGTTATTTTTCTCGACAAAATTCGACTAAATCAGAAGATCAAGATTTGCAAGAGGTTGTTGAGGAGGAAAGTAGATTTTCACGTCAAAGTTCTGTTAAAAATGAAAGAAAATTGTCTCGAGAGTTTTCTACACATTGTGAAGATACGTTTTCTAGACAAAATTCTATTCAAAGTGAAATTTCGAATGTTTCTGTTAACCCAAAGCAAGGAAGGAGATTATCGAAAGAATATGCCGAAACCGTTGAAAATAATATTTCGCGTAGAAGTTCCTTCCAAACAACAGAAGTATTAGAATCCGCTATTGTTCAGAAAGCAGAGGTTGCCAAAAGTTTATATTCTAGACAGAATTCCGTATCATCAGAGACTCATTTATCACGAAGGAGTTCTCAAGTAGAAACTATTGAGCTTGAGAAACCTCAGAAGGCCATCATTGAAGATAGTACACTATCTCGTCAAAACTTAAGAATGGAATCCATTGATTCAAATAGTAATGTTGCTAAAATTGAAAGATTAAGCAGAAATAATTCACTAAAAGCAGAAGTTAATAATGAGGAAGATGACGAAGAAATGAAAGCACTGTTTGATAGAATTAAAAAACAGCGTAGTGTTCTTGATGAAATTCTTGATAAACAGCAAGGGGAATCAGAAAATACAGGTAAAACATAAAACATGATTTACTTTCTGAATCTCTAAGGTTCGTTAACAACAGAAACAAACATTTATATTAAACATATTATTCGCAATATTTTGTTTAAAAACTAAGTATTCAAGCCCTTTGCCCCGATTAAATAATTAGTAAAATAATCTTTTCATATTATCCTATCATCGTTCACTAACATATATATGTTATAAGCTTTGCATTCACCAGTTAATAGATAAAATGAAGTTTTATTTACTTGGAAATTTTCAAATACTGACTTTAATGGTTATGTATTTATTAAATTAATAAATAAACAAACTTCATTTGTCTCATGCTTGCAATCTTGTTAAGTCTGTTATCATCTCTGGTTATCGTCAACAGTTCTAAGGAGGTAAGATTATAATGATTATCAAGATAATTTTTTTACAAATAATTAGTAAAATGCTTTTAGAAAAGAACTTTAATTTAAATATGATATTTTTAACTCAACATTAAAAATACCATCTTTGTAAACTCGTTTGTTAATTATTCGTATAATTTATATAGCTCCTCCCACTATTGTGAGCTCCACGCTTGAAGATAGAGATGCGTTTGAGACACAAACTATTAGATTTGAAGTGAAAACTGCTGGTTTACCAAGACCCGAAGCTAAATGGTTTAAAGATGGAAATCAAATAAAAGCTTCTGAAAAAATGAAGATGGGAAGTACAGGCGATAATTTCCACTTAACCGTATCAAGATTGACAGCAGATGATGAAGGATTTTATTCAGTTCTTTTCACTAACAAACTTGGTACTGTAACTACTGAAGGTTTACTTACAGTAGGATCTGTTGATGGTCTTAGAACACCTAAATTTATAAAGCCTTTAACAGATTTTGATACAGTAAAGGAAGGCGTTAGTACATTTAAAGCAGTTGTAACTGGTGAACCAGTACCAGAAGCAACATGGTTTGTGACTTTAAAAATACTTTCATAGAAACAAAATATTTTATTACATGTTATATAAATAAATTATATTGAATTTAAATATAATTTTAAAGGTATTTTGAGGATGAAGAATTGCCAGTTGAAACAGGTAAAAAAGAGTCTAAATGGAAAGCTGAAGCTCGTAGTGAACCCATTCAAGATGGATTAAAAGAATGCACATATCAACTTAAAATTAATAAGTGTAATATTGATGATGTCGGTAAATACTCAATTAAAGTTGTTAACAAATACGGTGAAGCAGAGTCAGATGTAAGTATTAAATGTTAAATAAAAAATCCTTTACAAGAAGACATATATTAATATAATTACATATTTACATATTCTATGTAAATAGGCAGAACTTGCTCTGTTAGTACCTCCAGAGATAGAAGTATTCCGAGATTTGAAAGCGCCCGCGGGAGAACAAACCAGTTGGGAAGCCAGAATAAAAGCTAATCCTAAACCAGAAGTCACTTGGACGAAAGGCGGTGAAATTCTGAACAATGATGAACACTTTGAAGTTGCAGAAGATTTTAAAAAGAAATCTTATAAACTTATTATTAAAAGCGTGGAAAATGAAGATGTAGGAACGTATAAAATAACAGCTGTTAATGAATATGGTGAAGCAAGCCAGACAGCAGAATTATCTACATACAGTAAGTAAATTATATTATAGAATTTTTATTAATATATATTTTTATACGTGATTTTTTATATTAGCCGATGGCCCATGTTTCCAAAGAGATCTTGAAAATGAATCAGTAAGAGATGCAAATGATTATGAAACTGTTCTTAAAATTACTGGTTTCCCTAGACCTGATATTAAATGGTTTAAAGATGGTAAAGAAATTAAAAGTGATAAGCATCGTATTATTACAACAGACGTGGAAAATGAATTTGTTGTAACCAAACTTGTTATTAAAAAGTTTTGTGATAAAGATACTGGAATAATTAAATGCATTGCTACCAATCCATATGGTGAAGCAGAAACTGAAGCAAGGTTATCTTTAACTAAATTCCTGCCTAAGTTTAGCACAAATTTACCTGGTTCAATAGACATTGATGAAGGTGAAACTTTGGAATTAGTAGCTGCTGTAGATGGAAGTCCTGTTCCAGATATAAAATGGCTTAAAGATGGAGAAATAATTACACCTGACGATCATGTAAAATTAGAAACTTTACCTGATGGTTCATTTAAACTTACAATCGATAAGATAAAACCCACAGATAGTGGTGCATATAAATTAGTTGCTTCGAATACTGGGGGTGAAAAAGCTTCTTCGTGTTCAGTTGCTGTTATGCGTGAGTAATATTTATATTAACTTTAAATTATATAAAATTAATTTCACTTCATAATATTAATTTATAATTTATATTTCAGCGGAGAAAAAGAAACCTTATTTCTCGAAACCTCTAGAAAACCAGAAGTTAATTGTAGGCGAACCTTTGAGATTGGAATGCCAAATATTAGCTGTGCCAAATCCTCAAGTTCAATGGTTTAAAGATGGACAACCAATTCGTCAAACAGAAGGAGTCAATTTTGAAACAGAACCTAATGGATTAATGGGACTTTCAATTGACCATGTACGACCTGAAAATTCCGGAATTTATTCTGTTGTTGTTACAAATCCTTTAGGTGAAGCTACAAGTCAAGGAATTATTGAAGTCGAAGAAAAAGAATCACAACCAGTATTTGTTGAAAGTTTACAACCTATTACCGTTGTAGAAGGATTCCCAGCTAAATTAGAGATTAAGACTCTGGGAAAACCACCTCCAGTTGTTAAATGGACTCATAATGGCAAGAAGGTTTGTCTGATATAACTTAACATATGAAAAATAGAGTAAAAATAAAAAATATATATTTTAATTGTAATGTAGGTTGATCCTGATGGACATCATATTAAAATTATTGATATGCCGGATGGATCACAAGCACTTTTAATAGACAAAGTAACTCCTGAAGATGCTGGACAGTATGAAGCTCTTGCTGTTAATACGAAAGGCATAACGTCTACAACAGGAACTTTAAATGTTGCTAGTAAAACAAATGATGACGTTCCAGAAGAAAAACCAGAATTTTTAAGCTCACTTCGAGATTTATCAATTTCTGAAGGTGAACCATTACATTTCAGTGCACCTATAAAAGGAAATCCAATTCCGGATGTTATTTGGACTAAAGACGGAAAAGCTTTAAAACCATTAGAAAGAATTGTTCAATCTTGTGATGGAAAGAAAATAACATTGGACATTAATCCGAGTACTCTTAGAGATTCTGGATCTTACGTTTGTAAAATAAAAAATTCTTTAGGAGAGGATAGTACAAGTGCCAAAGCCACTGTACGAAACAAGTATCAACCACCATCTTTCCTTCAAAAATTCACAGATATTCAACAGTTACCTAATTTTGTTGCTAAATTTGCTGCCCGTATTACTGGTATTCCTAACCCAGATGTTAATTGGTATTTTAATGGGAAACCAATATCAGATAACGATAAATACAAAATTAAACGAGACGGAGATGCCTGTTTTTTGTTTGTAAAGGATTGTACATTAGATGATAAAGGACGATATAAATGTGAAGCAATAAATAAAGATGGCAAGGCATCCTGCGAAGCAAATTTATCAATAGTTGATAAAATGTATGTTTATAAAAATATATATTATTATTTTTTTAACATTACAAAGTTTATCAGTTATATTTTTTACTTACTTTAGTGATAGAAAGCAGAAGATAGAACCACCTTCCTTCTTAAAACGAATCGGAGAATGTGAAGTTTATAAAGGTATGACTGCTAAATTCACCGCATGCATAACTGGAAATCCAGAACCAGAATTTGAATGGTTCCGAAATGGAGATAAACTTTGGGCAACAGACCGTATTCTTATGGATCATGAGGGAAGCTTATTACGTTTATCCATTTACAATGTTGATGAGTGTGACGCTGGCGAATATAGTTTAAGAATCTTTAATGAATATGGAGAAGATACTTGTAAAGCTGATATGATGTATGAAAGTAAGTTCGAACGAATAGTATGAAGTAATGCAGAAATGACCCGATGATCCATAAAATATTATAACTTCTATAATGAAAATTTTATTTTATACTATTTCATTTTTAGCTTTAGATATCAGGAAACGACCATTGGTGGATCAATACGCAGATTACGAGAAGTATAGAAAATCTGGAATTCCATTACCTCTAGCATATGGACCAATTATTAGTCGCATGATGGACAGGCATTTGACTTTATCTTGGAAACCATCAATTCCTATTGGTCCACGCATTCCAGTAACGTACCTTGTAGAAATGTGTGAATTACCAGACGGAGATTGGTTTACAGCACGGTCTGGAATTCGTGGTTGTGTTTGTGATATCCGAAATCTTGTTCCTTTCCACGATTATAAATTCCGAATAAGAGTGGAGAATAAGTACGGAGTTAGCGATCCTTCACCCTATGCTCAAACATACAGAGCTAAATTGGAACCAGATCCACCTAAATTCTTCCCGTATCTAGCTCCTGGAATAGACTTCCGTCCAGAAACTAGTCCATATTTCCCGAAAGATTTCGATATTGAAAGGCCACCATATGACAATTACGCTCAAGCACCCAAATTCTTACGGCAAGAACACGATATCCAATATGGAGTCAAAAACCATAATTGTAATTTATTTTGGTTTGTTTATGGATATCCAAAGCCCAAAATGACTTACTATTTTAACGATCAATTAATTGAAAGTGGCGGACGGTATGATCAGAGTTATACAAGGAATGGACAAGCTACATTATTTATTAATAAGATGCTGGATAGAGACGTTGGTTTGTATGAAGCGGTTGCTACCAATGAATACGGTGAAGCCAGACAAAGGGTTAGATTAGAAATTGCAGAATATCCAACATTCATTGAAAGACCAGATGAAACTTTTATTATGATTCGAAGAACTGGTAAAATTGAAGCTAGAGTTGTAGGAGTTCCATACCCAGAATTAAAATGGTACAAAGACTGGAAACCTTTAGCCCCATCAACAAGAATAAAGGCAATTATTGATTTTTTATATATTAATAGTCTATTATAAATAATATCTATTATTTCATTGTTACCATCAGTTTTATATTTGTCTTATATTTACAAGAAGTACGGATTTCAGACTTGAAAATATTTATATAATAAATTCTATTATAAATAACGGACGAAAATTTAACTATAGATTTACTATCTATGAATCAGACAATAAGAATTAGAAATCTTATATTGTATATAATATACTTTAAATAAAAATAATTGTTTATTAATTCTTGTATATACTTTCTGTATTATATTTTTTTGTCTTTTATATTTAAATAATTAATAGCGTGCCTTTTAATTTTATTAATATTGCAGATTACATTTGCTGATCCTGATAAATCAATATTAACGATTGAAGATGTTATTGCAAAAGATGCTGGTTTATACTCTATAAGTGCTAGAAATGTTGCTGGTTGTGCATCTAGTTCTGCAATGTTACACATTGAAGAAAATGAAAATGAATATGGTTACAAAGTGTATACAAGGAAAAATGAAATTGAATTACGGCAAAAACCTTATAATGATTTTTATGATATTGGAGATGAATTAGGAAGAGGAACACAAGGTGTTACTTATCATGCGGTTGAAAGGAATTCTGGCAGACATTATGCATGTAAATTAATGCACGGGGGAAGCGATTATAAGCCATATATGTATAATGAATTAGAAGCTTATAATCACTTGAATCATCGTAAACTTTTACGTTTGCATGATGCTTACGAAAGTCCCAGGTCAATGACTCTTATCACGGAATTGTATCCTTTATTATATTTATTATGTTGTAATTCGCTTTTATATTATACTAAATATGTTATTTTTACTGTCATAAGATACTAAAACGTAGTTAATATACATTGAAATATACATATGTATTTTTATTTATAAACAATGGAGAACAAAAATCTATTAATATTGATATAATTTTAACTGATAATTTTATACAATGATATCTATGTATTTTTTTATATTCAAATTATAAATATTAATCTTTCTAAAAATGTATAAAAGAAATTCATAAAACAGAGGTATATTTATGATATTCCAATATTTATATAAATTAAGTTTTGAAAAGTTAATTTATAACTAAAATATTGTTCACATATTTATATAATTTGAATTTAATGTATTAATATGTATTTCATTTTCCAAAAGTGCAATGGAAATGAAATATCTAATCATTATATTTAAACATTATTATTATTGAATAATAACAATAAATATCAATAAATAAACAATAAATATTTAACTTATTATTGTACAATACATTTTTAAATTTTTTATTAATTTAATATTGCATTGCATTTTCCTTATAATAATATAGAGCTGCTGGCGGAGAATTAGTTGATCTATTAACAAGACAACCTTATTACACGGAATATGAAATTGCAGGATATATAAGACAAACTTTGTGGGGTTTGGAGTATATGCACTCATTGAGTTGGGCGCATCTTGGCTTAACCGTATGTTTACATTAACTTTCTGTTGTCTTAAAAGTATTATCGTATATTTTAGCTATGTAGATAATAATATATTTATATGCAAAACTTTCATAAAGAGTTATAATAAATATTATAATCCTTTAAGTTTATCAACTAAAATATAGAATTATAAAAATTGCATTAAGAATTTTTATGATTAATTGTAATCTGTATTAATTGTATATTGTGTGAATATGATATTCATAGCATCAACTTGATTCTCTTGAAAATAATAAAAAAAATATTGCAATGTATATTTTCATAATAATTCGTAAAATATTTAAAGTAATGATTTATTTGATTTAGCTTGGTGATTTGTTGATATCACATCCTGGAGGTGATGACTTAAAAATTAGTGATTTTGGATTAGCTAGAAGAATTGGTCCAAAACTTATGACATTGTATTACGGTATGCCTGAATATGTAGCGCCTGAAGTTGTAAACGAAGAAGGTGTTTCATTTCAAACTGATATGTGGTCAATTGGTATCATTACTTACATTCTACTATCTGGAATTTCTCCATTCCGAGGTATAAACGATAGAGAAACGTTAACGAAAATTAAAGAAGGTCGATGGAGTTTTGATGAACGTTGGACACATATATCAAGTGATGCTAAAGATTTTGTCAAAAAGTGTTTAGAGTACCAAGATCATCGCAGAATTGATATACAAGGTGCTCTAAACCATCGTTGGTTAACCTACGCCAACAGAACAGTGGTAGATTGTTATAAAATATCATCAGAAAACTTGAAAAATTATTATAAGACTTACAGGTAAAGTTAACCTTTTTCCCCTTTATTATATTATATTATATTTATTATAGGGAATTAAGGAATTAAGATTTTATTTTTTTTATATAATTTTACTAATATTATATACGTATTATAAAATACGTATAAATTTAATATATATTAATATAAATGATTATATTTTTAGAGATTGGTATACTAATTCATCGTGTCGAACGTGGTACCGTCGTCGTAAATTAAGTTCAGCTTTCGAACATCCATCAAAGATGGTTTATCCACCTGGACATAGATATACTCCTGAACGCAGTCCCGAAAGAACATTTAGTCCTATAACTAAGAGACCTGCACCAAAAGCTTGGGAAAATAGATTACCATCTAGGGAATCAATTGATACTGAAATTGGTATTATTAAGAACGAGAGTCAGTAAGTTGTCTGATAATTATATTTGTCTGAAACTAATTACTAACAGTTCAAAGTATTTAATAATTTTAGTATATTATATATAATGTATTAAATAATAAATCGGATTTATTAATTGTATAGTTACCAATATGGACCAGATACATATTTATTACAACTACGTGATACTGACTTCCCGGTTCGTCTTCGAGAGTATATGAAAGTAGCCCATAATAGAGGATTTTCGAGACCAGTTTGCGATGATTCATATGATTGGAGGGTAATAAATTATTCAGTATTAATTTATTCGATTATTCTTCATCTTTGATATATCAATTTATTCTATATCAGAAATATTATGTTTAAAAATATTATAATTTTTAGTTTTATAAATTTTATAAAAAATATAAATTTACAGACACCTATCATACGTGAACGTCGTCGTTTTACGGACATTATGGACGAAGAAATTGATGACGAAAGGAAAGCAAGAATAAATCAATATGGTAATGTTGATACAGGTACTTTAAGACGTCTGCGTCACGAATTAGGTACTCGATTGGATACTTATGCAGAAGTAGAAGCTTTAATGGAATGTAAAAAAGGTGGACATATGCCATTTTTCCGAGAGAAACCCCAACTTCGTCCAATTGAAGATGGTAAACCGGCCGAATTGGCTTGTTATGCTGTAGGGGATCCAAAACCAATCATTCAGTGGTTCAAGAATGATCTCGTTCTGCAAGAAAGCAATCGCGTTAAAATTACCGAAGATGACGAGGGCAGGTCAATTTTAAGTTTCAATCCAGCAAAAGAACACGATATTGGAATTTATAAAGTTGTTGCAAGGAACAGAATAGGACAAACAGTGGCGAGGACTAGAATTTTAGTTGCAACTGTACCCAGTTCACCAGATTCGCCAGAGGTATAATAAAAATATATTAAAGATTTGCAAATATTACATTGACGTGAAATAAATATATAAAATTGATTTATAATTACTTATGTTAAATTACACATTTTTAAAAGTATTTTTTATACAAAGTTCTTTAAACTTATATTTTTAGATTACGTTTTAAATATCAAGTACTATAGAAATATTATAAATCTAAATTTTTTAGGGAGTTGACGCTTCCGAATCTGAGATTCTTCTTCGTTGGAAACAACCAAAATATGATGGCAATGCAGCTGTGCTATGTTATCACTTACAATATAAAGCAGGGGATTCGATTGACTGGATAGATGTTGCTAGTAATATTGATCATGAATTCTTCCTCGTGAAAAATTTAAAGCCAAATACTAGTTATCAATTTAGACTAGCTGCAAGGAATCGTATAGGTTGGAGTGAAAAAGGAATTCCAACAAAATTATTAAAAACCCGCGAAGGTGGATTGGATGTACCAAAAGTGCAAATAACTCGAGCTATGAGACATCTTCAAGATTTAACTGAATCAGGTCAAGAAATCGAAATTGAAGAACATCGGCCACACTTGGATTATGCGATAGAAGATGCACCAATTCCTTGGACTATGGATAACCAAGTGACTAATAAATATACATTTATTTCCGAATTATCACGTGGGCAGTTCTCGGTAGTGGCAAAAGGAATAGAAAAGGCGACAGATCGAGTCATTGTAGCTAAGATTTTTGACTATACTCCCGAAGTCGAATCCGAATTTGAAGTATTAAGGTCTCTACGCCACGAAAAAATAGCTTTACTGGAAGCAGCTTATAAGACATCAAAGGCAGCTGTATTTATCATGGAAAAATTACAAGGAGCGGACGTTTTAACATATTTAACGAGTAGACACGAATATACAGAAAATTGTGTAGCTCAAATTGTTACACAGATTTTAGATGCACTTCAGTACCTTCATTGGAGAGGATATTGTCATTTGGATATACAACCAGATAATGTAGTAATGGCATCAGTCAGGTCTGTACAAATTAAACTAGTCGATTTTGGCTCGACACAAAAAGTGACAAAGTTAGGTAATCTTGTACCTCAAGCTGGTCATCCAGAATATAGAGCACCCGAGGTGCTCAATGATGAACCAGCTTACCCTCATACAGATATTTGGATGGTTGGAGTTCTAACTTACATTTTACTGTCTGGTGTATCACCATTCCGAGGAAAAGATGCCCATGAAACTAAACAAAATATCACATTTGTAAGATTTAGATTTGAATATTTGTACAAGGAACTTAGTCAAGAAGCTACGAGGTTCTTAATGCTAGTATTCAAACGAATGCCGAGGTTTGTTATATTTTATTTTATTTTAATTCTTAATAAAGAATTGATAGAAATTGTTCTTTTAAAATTTATAACTAAATTTGTGTATGAAAATATTATACACTTACAAAAAAGAATATCAACGTAACTATTAACTTAAATTTTATGAATTATTTAACATTTATTAAATATTTATATACATTTATCGAAAATATGGATCGTTTTTAACATTGTAATAAGATATTAAAATTTTTAATAATATAAATTATTCTTTCAGTAAAAGGCCGACTGCTGAAGAATGTCATGAACACAGGTGGTTATTACCAACAGAATTTATGATCAAAAAACGTGAACGAGGAGTGTTTCTTGGCAACCGATTAAAGGAATACAGTGAAAAATATCATACGGAGAAGCAGAAGCTAGCTACGAAGAGTGACAGTTTAGCAGAAGCTTTTGGATCCACGCGACAACTCATGCGATCAAACAGTATACAAGATGAACTGCTCAGCACGATTTAATAATTAGGATAAGATCTACTTTTTCCAATTGTATACTTATAATATTTAATTATAGTTCGAGCGAGTCTAGTTACAATACTAGCAAAGCAAATTTCAAAGAAGACCCTTATGAAGACTAATTTAATACTAAAGTTGTGATTTTCATTGTTTTTGTTATTATTTATTTGTTACAACTTGTGATTGTAATTTATTCATTTCTCAAATCTTTTAAAACCTATAATTTTTAAATTGCGTAAAGATATCTGAGTAATCAAGTTTAATTTAAGTGACTTGAGATGTTGATGGTATATTGACGAACATGTGCAATCATTTAAATTGTAGAAATGATTTGAAAGAAGAAGTGTAATAGAAAGTATATATAAATCAATAAAGAATCGATTAATTATATTATTATGTGTCATTATATATACAATTTCCAAACAATTGTATTTTCATTTATTATAGCAATTATTGTTTAATTTATTTTTTTTATTTTTAATATATGTATATATTACAATTTTTCTTATACATGCAAATTTGTGTTATCTATATAATTGTTATGGTATTGTTTATAAATATTATTAAAATTGTACAATTTTAAGACAAATATTTTGAATGCTTTTTGATATACAAATAATGATTCTAAGTAACTTTTATTCCAACATTTGGTAACACGATAAGTTAGCTGAAAACTACAGATAATTTATCGATTGGTGGTTACTTCTTTTTGTTTAGTCTTTCTAAAGAAGCAATAATATTAATTTGATAAATAAATAAAATAAATAAGATAATACAATATATAATTTATGATTATAATATGCATATACTTCAATATTTATATATAAATATGTGTGTTAATGAGGTGTATATATATAGATATATATATATATATATACGCACGTGTATCTTATTTAATTATTTTGATTTATATATTGTACATGCATGCAATGTAACAAATTATGTAACATAAGAATCAATATTTATTCAATTAATAAAATGGTTTTAAGCAAATATTTATAATACGCTTATTTGCTCAAAATAAGTATTTCAAATTATTTAAATGCCTGAGGATGGGTTTGATCTGAAATTTGGTGTAATCTAGCATCTGTGTCAAGCTTATTAAGACTCATTGGACCACCCTAGGATAGTGTCGTAATACTGTTAAATTATTAAAGTGGATAACCTGAAGCCGATGCTACTTTCTTAGAAAATGTATATGTATAAATATAATAATTGAAAATAACATGTATATATTAGCTTTTGTTAGAGAAAATGTAATTATAATATTAAGGCATAAAACTTTACACCAAAAATAATCCTCCATATTCATACGAAAAATAAATTTTTTAGATAATTTTTATTATAACAAAATAATAATGTCCACAATTAAACGAAACCATCATAATCTATTTTGTTGATAAAAGAATGTTAATTAGTTAATTTAATAATTATATTGTTTTATTCAATCTTATTAAAAAAATAACAAAAATACTTTTTAACATTATTAAGTAAATTGCATTCATTACCTGCAAGTGGTTTCGATTGAAAATGTGCAGTGTGAATGAAATAGCTGAATAAAATACTGTGAAGTGTTATACGTTCAATATAATACGGCTGTGTGCAATGTGGATATTAAGTTACTATTTCCTTCTCTAATTTAGCAAATGATAAGTAGATTTTGGAATTACAAATGAAATACGGATTGGAATAGTTTTTAATGACTTTAAGAACTTTAAGAACAACCTTAAGTTACTTTAGATTAGTTGTATGGTGGGTCCTTTGGGTATTCTTAAGATTACAATTTTGTCACCGGCAATATCAATTATCTTAAAATTTAAAATGTAGGATTTATGAGTTTATTTTATTATGTTTTTGTTATGTTTATTTTGAGTTATGTCAGCTTAATCCATGACATAACTAATACATTTTCTGTTTTTAGAAATTTATTGTTTATAATCTAATTAAAAGTACTTATTATTTTATTATATTAACGCATTTAATCAGAAACTTCATCATTTAAAATTCAATTATAAATAATTAAATCATAGAACATTTTGTCCAATATTTTTAATGCAGAAAAAACTTTATTTAATTTAAATAATTTTTTAAATATATACGTATAAATATAATATAATAAAAAATAATAAAATAAATATAAAATAAAATATATAATAAATATTAAATTTATTATATATACATTTGTTTATTTATAATATTTCAATACTTATTATATAATCGTTATAATATGTAAACTTTATGTTTATAATTAATTTGTATTATTTATGAAAATAATTTACTTTCCTCCATGATACATGCAATACCGTGAATATCTGTTTTAAATTTACAAAACATTAAGTTTATGTAACAATGCCTTTGAGGACAGACGGCCAACTTGTTTCCCGTTTACGCAATTTTAAATATTTTACAGATGGTGGTTTTGAGGACAGGCCTCAAAACGCTGCGTATATATAATGACGCTTTTGAGGACAGACCTGGCTAGATTTTTAAGGGTGGAGGGTTGGGGGCGCGGCTCCCCCCGCATTCCTTTGTGAGTTTGGCCGAAGGCTACCCCATGTGCTCCGCCATATTTGCTCCGCTAAAATAATTTTGCAAACACGTAACTAGATGCCTAAATAGGGAGGGCATATCTATATATATATATATATTTATAGTTGTAGTATTGTTATTATATTCGTTAAAAATATAAATGTAAATTTGTACTATTAATAGTAACTCATTTATACATAAAGATATATATATATATATATATATATATATATATCTTAAAAATATCCAATTTCCGAAGAATTTCTATTTTTAAATAATTACGATGAAAAAAATAATTTCCTTCACTTTTTATCCATTGATTCATAAATCAGCACATAAAAAAACTCTCTTAAATGATAATTAGAAAAGTTGAATAACTCCCATGTAACCAATTTGGATCGCCTGCGGGCAAACTTAATTTATTTGATTTATAAAAAACGAAGTCGATCCACCATCCATGAATTATGATCCATTCATCAAATAAACATGAATTAACTGCGCTTAAGTTCATTAAACTTTCAAACGTCATTATACTCAAATGGTACAATTTTTTCGATGTAATTGCGTGTTTTCTCGGATTCAAAATTCAAAAACACAAAATCTCCATCAATCTTCGTGCGAAAAAAAACTGGCCAATGATAAATTCGCGATATTATACGACGACCAGATATAAAAACGACGCGACAAGAAAGGCAAATCGATTTACTGTCACGGGGGAAATCGTGGCAACGAAGTGTAAAATTTATATTCGTTTGGAGGGAAATAATTTATATTGTTCTTGTCGACGCTGAAGAAATTCAAAATCCATCGATGCCGTAAGCATTCATTCAAGACGCAGGATTCGAATCTTCGAGGTAACAACTTGTTATTCAATCGGAATCGTTTCAAGAGCTGTTATTATACTGAAATAATCATCATCCTAATATGTTTGATGATTACAATAATTGTGATCGTCATAAAAATAGAAAAATTTTCTTCAAATGCAATAATTAATTACGACGTTTGTAATATAAATTCAGGCATTTACCATTGCTTTTAAAGTAAATTAAAAGTAATAGTATGGCTTCTATAAATCGTATATACACTCTTAGTGTAATATAATCTATGAAAAATAAGAATTCGCTATTAGAAATTGACTGGGCTGTTACCACGTGTGTAACCAGAAACGTGATCCGGTTGGGTCCACACCAATATACGGCATTATACGCACGATCAACTTCTACTATCGTATACATTTTTAAAAATTATACTCAAAGCATTTTAAAATGTTTATTTAATATTAAAAAACTATAGTGTGCAAAATATTAATTTTGTTAATTGTAGTTATAAATTTTAAGATAATTTGAAAACTGAAATTGAGGACCTATAATTTCCTATATAAAAATAAGATAATAGATGAATATATATATAAGAAAATAAGATGTTACTGGGCATTTAAATTAAATTATATATATAATAGAATAATATTTAGTTATATAAATTATTTTAATCATATAAAAATAAACCAAACGTTTAATTTATAATCGAAACAAATTTTATGCGAACATTCGTAGTATATGGTATAAAGTATTAAAAAGTGAAGTTATACATTTTTGTGTGATAAACTTTTGTAAGCAAACTGTAACGAGTGGATTTGTTTGCTGTAAAATAATAAACAAAAATAGAAACCATACTATACTATTCGTTTTTACGGTTGCGTCAAAAAATACGAAATTCACTAAAGATTTTCCAAATTAAAACTGTTATTTATTTGTATGCACAATGTTGAAGTATTCTGTGTCAGAATGTTCTCAACTGTATTTTATTTCGTGAGAATTTATATTCAAATACTCTACGAAACAAGATAAGTGCTCTTTTCAGTCGGTCACGTTTTAAGGGAAGGCGTATCTGATGAAATTAAGGAGTCAACTCCTGGCTTTGTACTGCAAAATAAAGCACTCCTTTCCAGTGTCGGTAACTTTTCATTTCTTACATTAGTCAATTATTATTGGATGTTGATAATTATATCGATAAAATTTAAACACATAATTGAGATTACATGAACCAAAACATAAATTTAAAATTCTTCGGTAACAGCAATATAATATTTTGTAGACACCTATTTAAGGAATAAAGTTACCTTTGTGTCATAATAGTGATTATTTTACGAGTTTACATGTAAAAAGGATTTTTTGTTCAGTATCAAAAGATAAAAATTGTTTATCAACAGTAAATATATATTTTTGGTTTTTTCCTCGTTTCTTTATTATTTCAAAATGTTTTCATATCATATGAAGAGTATAATGCTTTACAAAATATTATAAAATGTAATATTGTATTATATTGGTTAACAATTTTTGATTGAAAAAAGATTGTTAACATTTTCGAGTTACCGTATACTAACTATTATATATACTTAAACATATGACATTCTCCCGTACTCAAAAGCATGTATACGAAATAGTTACAACAATGTTTTTTCAATTTATCGATCGTTTATACCTCAAAGCAATTGTTAACAAGAGGTGGTCTTTATAATAACTTTTTAATTAACGAACTGTTAACATTTGTGAGGGAAATTAATATTTACCTATATAATATGTAAAATTAATGTAATATTTTTATTTGATAAAATAAAGGTATTATTTACAGATATAAGCCTGTAATACTACCGAAAGGAGCATTATAAAATTTTATAAATCTATCACAAATATTAAATGTAAATTTTTTATTTTCCATAAAAGTGTCATTAATAACGTAAAAAAATGTAAGCAGTTATTTTGACAATTTTTAATATCATTTTAAAATATACAGCTATATATATATAAGTTATTTTCATAATAGTTTTATAATAGTATATAATACGTGCATGTAGAGTATATACGAGGGATTGAAATTCTAGATACAGGATTCAAAATGGTTGACAAGAATTTAATAAGTTATATAACACCATTAAATTTGTTGAATTAACAATTTTAATCCTACTTCTCGCTTTTTTGTTCTCATTTGAAAGAATAAAATTCCTACGTCAAAGGTAGAATGTCGTTTAATGAAAATTCGATTTTCAAGCTTTATTAGAATCTTTTAAATTACGAATACAGAAATAGTGTAAAAACGACAGTGTGATAATATAAAATGATACTACACGATGGTCAATATTTTATGCTTTTGATGCGTTAACTGTTACATGGATTTAACGACTTCGGAGTTAAGTCGTTAATAGGTTATTTAAGAATAAACCAATTATTTGTTCATCAGATATCTCATAAAATATTCACTAAATTTTATGCTAAATCGCTTTGTCTGTCGCATTTAAAAACGTTGAAACAATTTTATAAATTCATATAGTTGAATATTGAATTATTAGCGAATACAGTTTATCAGAACCATATTGTAACGCAAACCAGAGTCTTTAAATAATCCTTTGATATTATTTAGAATCATTCTATTATTCTTCGCTTTAAAATTCACTTTGTTTAAATTGTACGACCTTATCTGAATAACAGTTTCTCCCAATGTTGTTGTCTCAGTTACTAAAGAATTACCCACAATCAACATAATATAATATATTTGTAGAAACGTTTGTTTGTGCAGATACAAAATATTCATTCAAAAATACCATATTTATATGACTTTATAATTTAGTGTAAATAATAAAGGATATCGAAGATTTAAATATTTATAAAAAATAATATTTTCGTGTTTCTGTCAATTTGGTTCTGTTTATTTTATATAAACATATCAATATGTTTTCTATCCTTTCAATAATTGTTTATCGTAAAAAAGTTAAAACCTTAAATTCTGTCTAATATATGAAAAAACAATTATTCGAATACACATAAACGATAATTTTTGCTTATTATTTATTAAATTATTTGATATTAACGAATTGCGTTAATTTCTCCGAAATTATATATAACCTTCAGATAATGAGTTTAGCGTATATGTCATTTATTTTGTGCAGCTCCTCTTAATACATCATTATATTTAAAATTTATTAAACGGCAAATTACCGATCGCGATGACATAGAAGATAAATAGCATGAGATTATTTCATTATAACGCAGTAAATTTACAAAGTCAAAAAATTAATGTATGTAAATACATTTAGTTGACTAAATTGGAATGTACGAAATAAAATAATTAATAAACTATTTTATATTTACACGTGCAATTTTATTTTAAAAGAATATAAATCGTCGAGCCTTAAAGGATTTGATGTCGTCATTTACTCGTTCAAAAGTTTTTTGGTTAGACAAAAGCTTCGTTAGAGAACCCCCTCTAATGAATTTTCTAATTAACTTGTTCCCTTTGTTTTCCACTTGGACTGTCCACTTTATTCGCGACGTTGCATAAGGCAGGAAAGGACTAGCTTCTTCAAGCTTAGTTTGCTTCCGCTCACTGTTCTCGTGGCCTCTTAAAGACCCATCGATTTCAAGGAGCCGCACCTCGTTGAAAGCTTCACGATCTGAGAAGCTTTTGATGTCCGTACAACACAAGCTCTCCAGTTGATGTTAGTACACAGAAAGACGGATTTAGTTAAATTTAGATACCAATAGCTACGAAGCAGATGAAATTTTTCTTATATTCCGTAGATAAAAATTTGTTCAGATATTTACGGTGAAAAATCCATTTCTCACGTTTATATATTTTATTGAAATTACTTTTTGCGATATTTACTATGCTTTCCTGTGCGTACACTGACATTCTACAAATACTGCGCGTTGTTCAAAAATGCTTAATATTTGTGAACAGCGTTTAATTATTAATATTAATGCCATCAAAGTTCTTCGAGCTTGTTAATAAATTTCAATATTTTCTAACTGATTCATCATATGATATGATGTATTTCCAGAATTTAATGTACTACGTAATGCCGTGCTAACTTGCATAAGTAATGATTATATAATATTTATACTGCATTCGTATAATTTGAAATATAATACAATTTTATAATTAAAATGAATTGTGGTTAATTGAACTTTTTTGCAACGAAAAATGTAGCTTGATGACAAGGACATACCGAAACCAAGAATCCAAAATACTGCACACTGATGTTTGGTGTGCTCTTGACTTGAAAGTGTATGCAATTATGCAATTATAAATACTAATGATGTAGTTTCGTTTCACGGAGACAAATTACCTTTGATCTTTTGGGGTCATATTTATGAAATTAGTTAAAAATGCGCCACCGCTGTAAATTAGCTTGTGTTTTCAAATATTATTTATAAACTCAGCCGGAATAAATGATATTAGTCAATCTGAATTCTTCGTTGCTTTTGTGTGACAATTTTCACGAAATAATTTTATTATTATAATTAGTTTTAACATCTGCATTGCGAATGATGAAAATTGAAATAATTGGATCTCATGAAATGTGGTGAACAAAATTTAATATTGTAATAACAATAGATAATTAATAATTCATTAATCAAGTTTACTATTAATCATTAAAACAATCATCCAATCAACCAACTATATATATATATATATATATATATATATCCGAAGCGTTCAATTTGATTGAAATTATGTCATTATCGATTGTAAAAATATGACTAATTAGTAGGATATATGTTGAAAATGGTAATTAATAAAAATTTGTCGTCACAAGGGAAATTAAATCCTTGAACTAATACTCTGTGATAAATCAGAAATGCCAATCGTGCGATACGCTGAAATAAAATTCCAATCACTTTATTTTTCATTCTTCATTTTTCTTTATCAATGTTCATTAAATAAGTAGTAAATATGTTAACATATATTTCTATGTGTCATCTATAATCAACAGACGTGTATTTTTGAGTATTGATTCGTGGCGAACATATTAAAACATAATCTCCATAGAAATTATTTGTTAATATTAGAATTAAAATTCGAAATTTAGTTATGTACTAAATACGGCCCTCTTACGTATTATATACAATAATGGTATAATTATAGTATATGATTATGTGAGTATTATTTTCAAATTAATTTGTATTATTTGTTAGTTTATTAATTTTTTATCATTATCGTGATTAAATTCATTGTAAATAAATATTTATTAAAAATAATTTACCTGGAATACTAAGTATATTCCTTTATACACTTTAAAACTTTCTTTTCTAAATTAATTAAATTAGTAATGTAATGTTAAAATCACGTCACTGATGACACAGATTATCTCTTTTATAACGAATATCATAAAAATAATGTCAACTGCAAAACTCGTGTTCCAAAGCACAATGTTGCGCAACGCATCAAGCTCAAAAATACATTTATAATCTAATGACGAACAAATATAACGTGATACAAATGTGAGAACGTTTGTTACATTAACATTAAGCGTTGTATAAAAAAAGCCGTCATTATTTAAGAGATTAACTCAATTTATAAAATGTAGAATATAATCAGCGCCATCTAGTAAATTTCAATATAAAAAGAAAGTTTTGCGCTCAGAGCAAGACAAAGTTTTTTTTTTATTATTAATTTACTAAATGCGTATTTTCAAAAGAAAACAAAACTTGCAAAAGTTTCGAGCTAGAATATTTTAATTTGCGATATTTTTATACGAAAAGTTACGCACATTCATAGAAATTATATACACGAATGCTTTAGCAATCATTATTCATTAACAAAGTTTTATAAAACACATTATGATTATTATTAGACGAAAATTATATTCAAACTATGAATTTTAACATTTTACTACATAATATTCGCTTTCGTGTGTTCAAGACGTGCTAACAGATTGCACATCAGCTTTCAACTGATATCAAAATATATTTATTTTTTATATTCATATTCGTATTTTATACTAAATAATTGGTATTACTAAATAATTATACTGTAAAAAGCCGTATTTAAAATATAGATATAAAGCAAAAAATACGTATTATTACATCTTATAGTAACAAATAATAATTATTATTTATTATTATATTTTAAACACTGAAATAGACATGAAAAGTTAAGTTCAGCTAAGCCCCGAAGAGAAATATAAAACATGAAATATTACTATACTTGTAATATAAATTTGGTATTATAATAAGAAACATTTCGTTAAAATGTACTATTTTTAACAGTATATAATATATTAATTATTAGGTTTCTCTCCTATGTTGCCAAATTATAGTACTATAAACAATATAATTTTTCATTCTTAATGTATTTATTTTCTCAATATATGTATATTATATTTATTATCTCTAATATATCCATTTAAAAATATCTTTTATATTTTCTTTATATTTATATTTGAACAAAGTAGTTATTGAATTGTTGTTTCGTAAAATTATAATTGTATACGTATAACTACCCGCGCAGAAAAAAAAGTAAGGTAACTGGAAAAAAAAAATCAGGAAAAAATTTGGGACAGAGGCTGGCAAGTATTGAATATAGATAAGGCAAAATGGTTGGATAATGATCGCGAGCCATATTATTGCTAAATAGTT
>JABFQC010000144.1:0-35270 GCA_022817085.1 Psilanteris sp. ZL-2020
GTCTTTCGAGAAATCGACGCCAGAACTCCCCCCCCCCCCAAGACTCGTTTGGTGCAACTGAAATCGAACGTCGTGCGAGTTCATGCCATCAATGATTCACTTATTTTTAGTTGCGATAGAAGTTATTGTAAAAGTTGTTATAAAATTTGGGCAAAATACAATGTCATATAAGAAAGTTTACTACAAAAAAGGACAGTAATTTCTGAAACATTAATAGAAATATCCTCAGAATGCAAGAAGTATAGCAATTTAGGCTATTTTTTTATTCACGCAACTTTTTTCTGCGTCAATATTTTTTGACTCAACACATTAGAACAAAAGAAGATTCTCGAACTCAGTACCCTATTTACAGCCAACGAAACGCAATATCAAAACCGGCGACCGGTTACGTAACGCGCGTTACTGGATCACACGCAACGGAACAATAACGACTAATGCCACGCCGCGTGTTCACCCGAATACGAACCAATTCGCAAATCGCCGTCCGGGCCCCAAAAGCGGCGTCGCAATTATTCGAACAACCTCGCGAATACCAACATCCTCTCCACGGTCCGTATCGACGACCGTGCACAACAATCGTGAATCATTTACAACGAGCCTTGTAATTAGATCGCGCGTTACGAAATTACTCGTCATCGGGCACGATAACGTAACTGCGCGTCGCAATAAAAAGCAGCGCCTCTTAATATTTCGAAGCCCTAATTACCGTCCCGGAGTCGTCCAAACAGCCTCAATTAATTCGCGTCTTTTATTTTCGACGCGCGTAACGTCATAACGAACATCTTCATTCGTCGCCGACAATGAATGGCGGGTTAAAAAGCACGACGAGCGAAGAGGAGCTCGGAGGAGGGAGGGGGGGGGGGGCGGAAAAAAAAGCAAACGAACAAAAGCGCGCGGCTTTTCGAAGCCGGGGTTATTTTCGAATTCGTTCGTTCGAACGCGAGCGACGCTCAGATAATCTTGGGCGTACAAAAGCCCGCGATGAATTGCGTAGATGCATTCGCGTTGCACTTAACCTCGCGTTCGCGCGGTAAGTAGACACGGGCGTGGATATTATTGTGCTGTGTGCGCGCCACGGACACATTACATCCGCGTGTGTGTATTTTTATCAACGGAAGTGCGTCGTTGGCGTTCGCGCATTCCTGCGCCGCCAAGAGCGTCTGGATAACCGATGCACCGAGTCCATATTTTTACGCGCGCGACACAAAAATCGTATTATTAGCCGGCGTTGAATTGCCCTCGATCGCGCCGAGCAATTGCATCAGTTGCCTCGGCGGCTGTCGAATCATCAGAAAATTTTGGCGACACAGGTGGTTTCGACGCGCGGCTTATTTATTTTGTGTTTTGGCTGTTTTTGCTTTATCTTTCTTCTTCGTTCCCCTGCGTTCTCGTTCTCTGTTTTGCAGTCGCACTAAGCCGCGTCCGTGCGCGCGCTTTTCATCAAAAGCCGTTAGTCATTTGTTGTTATTTCGACGCAGCAGATAAAAGATTAGAAACCATTCTGTTAATCGCGCGGTGTACGTAATTGTGTTTTGAAATTGCATTGAAACGATCGCGCGTGTTCGCGGGGATAATAATAGATAACGCGATACGAACGTTTTGCGTCCTTTCGTCCTAATTAACCGTTTTGGTTCTTACGAATTTGTTTTTGTCTTTGCCGCGAGTTGCATCGGTTTTACCGAAACCGCGTTGGTATTGGTAATGAAAAATGATTCTGGCGCATGCAGTTTGGTACGCGACTCGATCGAAAACCCACGTCGCTCGACGTTGACGATCGTGTAAATGTTGAATTATATAAAATGAAAAAAAAAAGAAAGAAAAAAGTCGTCGAGTTTCAAATCTGTGGTCGTTTTAAGCGATATTCGTCGAGCGTTTAAATGAAAATGCCAACGCGGTGGGTCTTTGCATTGATACACGTAACTTGTACATATGTATATATATTTAATATGTAAAGGCAATCATTGTTCGAATTTTGCTTGTATAAAAATCGTGCCGCGCGCGTTTACTCGAAACATTTCGTCGCTTTTTATATGGATATTCCGTGCGCATAGTCGTCGAAACGGTCGTCGATACAGGACGGGAACGACGCGGCAATAAAACTTCGAAATGAGTTTTTTTCCGCGAAGGCGTTTGACAAGTTCATTTAAAAGTTCTATTCTCAAGGCAGTTACAAATTGCGCGCGGCGTTTCGGCAATTTTTGCAAAGTTTGATCGATACGCCGGGAGAAAAAACAACCGATGTATCTCGGTTGGCGCGCCCGGCCGAGCGAAACGAGACGCTCAATTCCGCATAATTATCGCCATTGAGCGTAATAAAAAGAAATTATAATTCGAGGGAAGGAAGATATAATTGGATCGTCCGTGGATGACGTCACGCGAACCCAACGACGACGTGTAAATGGGAAGCGCGCGGGGTGACGTCACGCCGGCCTTTTTTGCGCCTTTTTTCTTTCCGTTTTCCGTTCATTTTCGTTGAATCGAAGAAACAACGTCGATCGGATCGATAACGCCGGGCACACAAACAGCCTCCCGCCCGCCCATCGCGATTTTGTCAATTTAATCAAAATGAAAATTCCGCCCGAAGATTTCATTACGCATTCATTCCGTTTCATTTGAATTTGATACCGTGAAATTGCGGCAAATTCAGAATCCGAAATTGATTTAGTTGAACTTAGTTTCGAAGTCATTTCAATTTCGCCGTTTCAGCGTTAAAATGGCGACGAGTTGGAATTTTAAAACGCCACCAAGAGCTAATTAACATTAACATTGATAGATAATTGCGCGCCAAACTGACGGAATAATCTCGGTTTCTGGGTCGCGAATAACCGGACTGCCAAGCGAATTGCTTATTACAGACGTAATCGGGCGCGCTGATTAACGCCGCGATCGAACGGAATCGGCGTTTCGGAACGCAACGTCGGCCGGGCGCCGACTCGGGATCGCGCGAATTCGCTCGGCGGGTTTTGCGAAGCCATGGCCGACGCTCGTTTAGCGCGTAACCGGATCAGAAACCATGCAGTCGTATCTACTTTGCTACTTACGCTTTAGTTCAAGTGCTTCACGTGCATGCGAGCAGCCGATTCCTGCGTTATCGCCGTTACAGGCCTATATTTCCGCGGACACACATTCCGAATTGTATTCGGAGCACACTCGACGAGCGATTTACGGCTTCGGGATTCTTTCAGCGATCCGAGCCGAACGCCCCGATTGGGATCGATTTCGGGTCGGATTGACGGTCGATCGGCGCGGTCGAAATTCGCAACCGATTCGGAACGCTGCGAATCGCGCGAGCGCTTAACAGAGTTCCGCAAAAAAGCACCGAATCATTAAGTATGTACTCATCTTCTTACGAGTCGGACAACTGCGAGACGAACAACTTTTTAGCCGTCGCGGCGGCCGCGGTAAAAAGTCCCGCGCGCAATTTATACGATTTTTGATAATAATTAATTTTTTACGCGTCGTCTCGGGAGGGAAAAAAGAAATGAAAAAAAAGGCAATGCCCGACGTTCGAGTAATACAAGTCTTAATCAATAACTTTAAAGCCGGAGTCCTCCAATCAGTTGCGCCGGTCATTAAGATAGATTGAGGCATAATTATAGCATGCAGAAATATCCCTCTTTGAGTTTAGTGTTTAGACGTTAACGAAGTACAATTTTATTCGTTAACTTTCATTGACTACAATAATCAAACAAATCATTCGCGTTGCGCAATAGGCGAAACAACGCGCGGCAAAGCCTTATATATACGTAACGTTATAGTATTAATTAATAAATTATTATAATCATTATTCATATTTAATTAACAAGCGTATTGATATTCAGCATTCATTAACGACTCCGAGATCATAATCTGCCGTAAGAAATTTTAATTATCCCCGCGATGTTTGCGAAGGAATTATTTAATTCCCCAATTAGCGCGCAAGAAAGAAGGATGTATTTTATGTCGATCCAAATTCTCACCTGGACTTTCTCCGCCTTCAAATTCGGACGGTTCAACTTTGACACGAAATTAAGACCATTGCGAAACGGCCTTGAATACGTGACATAATGATAAACCGCTTCGTTGCGTTGATTCGTGTTATAGGGCTTTTAATGGTTTTTTGTCTCCCCCCTCCCTTTTTTTATGTCGAAAATGTCGAGAATTCGACGGTTACGTGCTTGAAAACTCGATCGACTAATCTTTATACCGCGCGCGACTCAAATCGGAGATAAAAAGTGTAATTAAACTAATGCGCGACGTGTTATCGAAATGCAAAACATTTAAGTGAAAACAAACAAGTTTTATGGAACACCGGTTCGGTTCGATCAAATCAGCGAAGACGTTTTCCAGCGACAAATTTGACGAAAAACAATCGAGCTACTTGCGCGCGACAAAGAACAACCGACAAAGATAAAAGCTCGAACGGAAGAAACGCGTTGGCGAATGAAATGATTCGGTTGCAATTTGCACGAGAATCGGATGCTTCGTCCTAACCGAATCTTATTCTCGCGGAACTCGAAAGCTCAAAACCGGGCGCGCAAGAGTCGCGCGAATCATAATTGGCCCGCGCGCAAATTTTCTATACCGATGAATATTTTCAAATTGATGGGTCGCGTTTCTAATTGAACGGAATTTGTTGTGCGAGTGACACTGATTGCATCTGGTGTTTGAAAGCCATGACAATTATTTGTCCGGTGAATCTCTAATCCTTTAAATTAGACGTTGATTAACAATGATGGACACTCCTTATGACGTTGACGATATTCACAACCACGGACATAAGGTGTCTTGATGCTCGATGCAAATATCTTGCCGTTATTGAAATTGCAATTATTTAGCCGCGCTGTCAATAACGGCGGACGATGTACCAATCAAATTGGTTCAGACAAAAAATTGCCGATATGTATGTATGTGTGTGTGTGTGTGTGTATATATATATATATATGTTGGGATTAATTCGTCATTCATTAGATAGGTTAAGATGTGAAATATGTTCGGACTACTTCGACGCGAGAAAAGCAAAATAAAATTTTCTAATATTTTATTCAGCGACGACTGATCCAGCAGCCGTTTGATTAACGAATCTTTCAATTTGACCATAATTTGCAGTTTTGCCGTTATTTAATTAAAGCCATATATCTATAAGAATTAAAGTACGCTTTGTACGAAGTCGTCGTATAAATAGTTCGGATCATTATAATTAAAGCGTTTTAATGCTTAATCAAGGCTAACGGTGTTAATTATTAAGTAATTAATTTGAATAATTAAATTTCATAACCGATTTATCTTACGTCAGTACCCCATCGGGATCATGCATTGTTCTGTATTCTTTGGCAATGGAAAATATCAAATCATAACAATAATGTACACACTTGTATATATATATATACATATTTAGATATCCTCTCCTTATGAATTATACTTTTCGCCATTTCTTTTGCTTTCAACCTGTTAAACATTGGTCATTAATTATTCCAACGTTTATTCATAAATAATGTGTATCTGTATATGTGTAAGAGTGTACATAACACGCATTCAAAAAAATGTTTTGCAATAATTCTGTAATACTTTAATCATAACAACCCATTTAAATTCAATCAATTATTTATACTCCATTAAAAGTATCAAAATTTGTTTACTCATTAATTTGTATTATTTCAGGCTAACCCCTGTCAGCATCCAATTGTGATATTGAGGGATGTGGCCAGCGCCGATATGGAGTCTTTACTCCGTTTCATGTACCACGGGGAGGTCAACGTTGGACAAGAACAACTGACTGCATTTTTAAAGACTGCTCAAATGCTGCAAGTACGCGGCCTCGCTGACGTGAACAGCAGCGCAGCAACAAAACTTCCACCCACGCAGCCACCAAGTGGGAACAATGGCAGCGCACCGGTAAGTGTCGACAATTATTCATTGAGATTATTGAAAGGAAATGGTCTTTCTGTTACTCTTTGTCGAGAAATGTCAATTAAATCTATTTCACTTTTATGTTCTGTTTGAATCCGAAGAATGCTAACTGCTCTTTGCTAATGCTACTCATCTGAAGCAGAAATTAAACACAAATTAATAACGCGTAGTCCGCGTTGTTTGAAATCAAAATTATAAACAAAATTAACTTACTCTTTGTTCAATGAAACTAGAAGTATGGAAAGGTTTTTTTTTATGACGTTATTTTAATTTGGTTTTATTTGATTACAAAAGACCACGTGTTTGAAGCTTAATTAAAACAATTATTTACAATCATTTAACATTATTTCAGCCAACACCTAGAAATGCATGGCACGACAATAGTAGGGATGTTAACGAATCGGGTAACTCACCTCCGCCAGAGAAAAGGTCTAGAAGTTATTCACCAACCGTAGGCAATCATATTGAATCTAAGTCTGATCTTCAAGAATCGTTACTGGGACAAGCACTTGAAGGTGGTCCAACGATACATACGCCGACCAACAACATACAGGTGCGTTTAAATTACTTGAATAAGTTTTAATTTCATTCAAATTTTGATTATTTTTGTTGAAGAATGCTCAGAATTAAAATCTGATTCAGTAATTGAAATATATATAGCGCTAATTATTGTCTTTAAGGTGATTGATAGTTATTTACGAGTTGACTGTTTTTCAGTGAATGTAATTTTTGTTTTTACCAATTTTGCAGGCTCAATCAACTGGCGATGATTCAAATTCCATTTCTGATAACGAAGAAGATATGTCTAATAATGAAAGCATGTTAAACTCTGTAAAAACTGAACCAGCTGATCTCAACGACTCCCTTGACCATCATCGAAATTCGTTTCCTCATGCGCTGATGGGTTTACAAGGTAAAATCATTTGTCAAGCAAAAAATTATGTATTTCAACTGTATGGTATACGTATAATAATAAACTGATCGTTGTCAATCAGGTTTGATGCCAGGACCATCCGGAATTCACGCTGCGAATCAGGATCCAAATTATGGTGAGTTTGCGTTCAAGTCTTTATTTCATCTAACGGTCGTAGCACAAACTAGTATCCTCCCGTCGTCCCTCAGAACTCTGGTCTCTCGTTGTTGCGTTGAATGCATGGAACTCTCGTACCTCTCACAAACCTTGTCTTCCCCTCCTTAAAAACACGGTGAGTAGCGTATTGTAGCAAACAAAAAATGACTAGAGTCACGATAAAAAAAGAAATCAGAATCACGTATTGCCAAGATCAGTCTTTCTCAATATCCAAAAAGCAAAAATAACCGGGCAATTGTTTGATTTTCCGTGATAATGTATAACTTTGAATACTCTCTATCGTAAATAATGAAGCATAATCAGAGCGATGGAAAGGGTCGAAATAAAAGCGAAATTGTATAAAATTGAGGGTGCCAGAGTTACGGCAGAAAGAAAGGAAATGACAAAATGTACGGAAAATGAGAGAGATGTCGTAAGCGAAAAAAAAAACACATTGGCTATTTCGTGAAGCACTTTGTCAAAGTAACTCTAACGTCCCCATTGAATTCGAATCACTCAAATTAATAAAAATGCTTTTCAAAAAAAAAAAAATTAAAAAAAAAATTAATGCATTATAGCAAAACAATAAACAAATTCAGAATTAAATTAATAAACGGATGCAAAATTTTGTAAAGTAAATAAAGTACGCCCTTTCGAGCGCGACAAGGTGGTTAGTGCTTTAGGGATGTTCGAGGTTGGCTGAGGACTGAAATTGGCTGGTGGTTCCAGGGCGATGGCAGCCCTCGGGAGGAGACGGTTCAAGCTCGAGTTCTGGCTGGCTCCCGGGTGCATCCTCCTTGAGGAACGATCTAGTCGGATCTGGTACCTTTGAAGCCGGAGGTGCCAACTCGAAGCAGGATCTCTCCACAATGCTGCACCACCATCATCAACAACAACAACAATCACAGGTCTCCACCAGCCAACAGTCGCAGCAACAAGCTCTAAATGCGCTCAATTCGCTTAATACCGAGCAACTGAGCATCATGCATAAGAAGTTACAAAATTTACAACAGCAACAGCAAAACTCGGGCGCGAAAAATCAAGATCAACTGAGCTTGATGCTGCAGACTTGCGCGAAGAAAAAGATGGAGGGCGTCGCAATGGTGCACCCTTTCCAACAACAACAACAGCAGCAGCAACAACAACAACAGCAGCAGCAGCAGCAGATCAACAGCAACAATTTCTCCAGCAAACCGAAATGCCCCGAATGCGGCAAAATTTATTCAAACAATTCGAATCTGAAGCAACACATTGTGAACGTGCACACGGTTCAAACCGAGTACATATCTTGTCACGTGTGCAATAAGCAATTCAAGACTAAACAATATCTGCAGATACATTTGTTGTCGATGCATGGTATCAGAAAAAGGAAGAGCTACATGGTGTATCAGATGTCCTCATCCCAGATGCCGAGCCACGCCATCGCGAGTCCAACATCCCAACAACACCCTCCGCAACCGCCGCAATCATTCCCCGACAGATGGCCTGAGGAGAAAAACTGATCCTCGAGAACTTCTTCTGAACCCAGTGACTCTTAACAGTGCTGTGAAACCACGGATCTTGTACTTTAAAGCAAACAAAACGTGGGAAACGTTTTCGGAACAGTCCACGCTTATCTTCCCTAAGTTATGATATTTCTATTTTGTGGAACGTTCCGAAAATGTTTAGCTGAATATATATATTAGTATTTTGTAACGATTCTTCGAACAATCCCGGTGCAAAGCGAAGCTCTCTAGATTACGTTATTAAATGCTCAATTGTTGTCTCAGATGTAGACCAACGGAACTTCGTATCCCAATTTAAAAGATAATCTTGATACACGTTGCAAGATGATTTTAAGTATTTCTTAAATGAGTAGCATTTAGGGGTTCATTAATACAGCATTGTGATACGAAGAACCGACGCGTTAATTATCTTACTGTTCGCGTGCACGCACACTCGATTCCTTTAACACACAAGAATGTACACAGTATTGATCTCCACGTTTTGACAAACAACGCCTAATGCCTCTCGCCCTTTTCTGAACTTCGATCCACGCGCGATCTGTTCCATTTACGTGCTCCTTTTTTTACCTACTATATATATATATATATATATATGTGTGTGTGTACATATGTATATATATATATATATATATATAAATCCATCAGACCCACACATCGGATCCTGTATTAACGTGATTCCTATCCGCTAGACTTTATTCGCTTTTACTGCCATAGTCCAAAATCAAAGTCTTGTCATTTGTTACCTGATTACCCCGAAGTCAGGGGTGAATTTACATTTTGATTGATGTAAAAACCTGCGACAAGCAATCTTTATGTATCAGGATACAAAAAGCCGTTGCAAATTTGCTTCTGATGTTACCGTTCGTTCGATCGATCGATTAAAAGTGAAATAGTTTTCGATTGCTCTAATGTCACTTGAAACGAGAAGAATTTGAAAACAAGAATTCGGTTTCGCCATCGCCCTACCGCTGAAATTATTTTCACCTATCACTCCGATTCAATCTGATTAAGACCAATCTTGCATAATCTGGAAATTCTGTCCTCAATCTCATTTGCATCGAAAAAGGCAAAGCCCGTGCAACTGGAAACTGAACGAATTCTTCCCGAATCTAGTCCCATCTACTAAAATTCCAAAGTTTTAATAAATTGTCCGGCTAAAAGATCCTGTTTAATTAAAACTTGCACGGAACTTTTAAATTGAACGCATTAATGAATGAGCGCGAATGAAATTCACGAAAATGCTCCTTCCGAACTTTATTCCAACGTCGACATAATGGAATGATAGACCGCGCGCGAACTTTCCATTTTATAATGAAATAAGATTCAGAACGAGCCACGAACACAGATGATTGTACCCGGAAATTGAGCTTTGGAAATTCCAGCGCAGAAACTTTTGGATAATGAAAAATGTGCCAGGTCTCCGGTCGGTTCTGAGGATACAACCATAATAATAACGTTGATATAATTAAGTTATTGAAACAGAACAGGACTAAAGAAAAACGAAATAAAAATGCTTCGCAGGAGGGCAAGCGATGAAATGATTCAATGGCATCCAAATTTCGAAATAAAACTTATGATCAATAGATCGACTGTCTGCAATGTATTAAAGACGTGACTCAACATAAAGGATTCCTAGATGCGGATCTCTAACCACATTGATTTTCTGCTACCCCTTCTACTCGATGGTTTTCACTCTCTCTTTGTCTGTCTTTCTTGGCCAAGTACTCTGTCTCTTTTCACAATTGACACCTGCGTCGCCCTGTAGCATCTCTAACTCTGTTTCGTGGATAAATTTCTAGCTCCAAGCACCGTGTCCCTGTCGTCCACTTTATTCTTTATTTTTTTCTTTCTTGAAATACTGCTCAACTAATCAAAATCAAACCATACAAATTTTACAATACTCAAAATCAAACAAAGCAACAAAAAAAAAAGAAACCCAAAATTCAGGAAAAACTAGAAATACACCACACCCGACTCTACTGCTATCTAAATTTGATTTCTTATTTATTATTTCGACTTGATTTTTATACTTCAGTTTTTCAATTTCATCTGCTCTTTATGCTTTTAATTCTTCTCTGCTCTTTAAATATTTTTTAACGCTAATTTATTATAAATCTTTACATTTTAATGTATATAGTTACATATCGAGTATCGACACAAAATGTATAACAAACTTAAAATTAGTGAAATGCGGATCAAATGTTGTAAACGTAGATCTGTGTGCTTTTTATATCAATGAAATCATAAATTATTTACGAAATTACATTTTACTCGCGTCCAATCGTAATTCATGTAATTTACGAAACTTAAACCTGTTTATTTATTTATATTTATTTATTTATTTATTTATTTGTATTGAATTGATTTATGGGTCAAGTGCTGTACTTAAAGTTGTGCGGTGTCCTTTCAATTGATTAGGTGTAGCGTTTTTCAAAAGAGTGCAGTAATTTTCCGTCGCCTAGTTCTTTGTTCATAAAGTTGTACATTCTTCATAAAGCTCGTCAGATATTACACGGGGCGGAGATGGATTCTATCTCTTTCACTCTCTCTCTTTCTCTATTCTTCATGCTTGCTACCCACTCTCGGGTTTCTTCTTTATATATTGCAATCAATTCCCCATGACAATTCTACCACATAATTCTTGTATCAATTTTGAATGTTTTTTTGAAAGTTTAGATGGTATTGAAAAGTAAGTTCATTTCGGATTAATTTCCGGATTGTCTCCGGATCCCTTAATAACTTGCGATTAATCGTCGGAACGTCCCTTAACCATACGCCAATTTTCCACAATTTTATGATTATTATTTCCCTTTTTGTTTAAACTAAAAACACATTTGGTTACACTTCACCGAAAAGCTTACAATTGTGATTTTTTTTGTATGTGCTTCGAAACAATTACACGCGCTAATTGCAATTTGATTTTCGAATCGAAGGTTTGTGTAACTGTTTTCATAGGACTTTATAGATTATGCAATTAAGATTATCATTTACATTTGATGTTTTTATTTCCAATTGACATTGGATGGTGTTTCAATAAGAAAACAATGCATGCATTAGCTTTCTGGACATTGGATAGACTTTTGGATATATATTTGTTGTGAACGGATTCAGCGTTTTATTTGCCTCGACGCGATAGCGAAAGTGGCGAAGCGACACTCATCGATCCGTCGAAATGCTAATTTCGTCGGAGCCCGCGCGTACGCGGTGTTTTCGGGAGTGCACGGTAACGCGGGTGGCGAAGCCTTCGGCTCGGTCGCGCGTAGCGGCCGGGAAGAAAAATTGCCGACGCGCGGGAGGCGAATTCGTCGAAACGGCAATTGGTCGGTCGCGGCAATTTTTCTTCATCCGAACCGCCGGCGTCGGTGGATAAACGCGCGCCGGCTTACGTGCAAACAGACGTAGGGAAAGAGACGGGGAGAGGGGGAAAGAGTCGCTGTCGAAGACATAGAAAGGAGGGCTGAGAATGGCCCGCGATGGCGCGAGGGGCGCGGAAAGAGATGCTAGGAGAAAGAGGCCGTGCTCTCCCGAGGGTTCTGGGATCGATCCCGGTGCAATTCCCGCACATGTCCGCATTGATCTGCCCTCACTTGCCCCCAGCGCCACCCACGCCCAACCATCGCCGCGGGTCCTAGCTTCTTCAAAGCCCTCTGGCCACCCGGCCTACCAACCCTACGATCGTTTCCAACCGCGTCTGGCGATGCGCGCCGGATCGCTATTCTTTCGGCTCGAGTGTTCCGTCGGTTGATTGGCCCTCGACGACTCCGGATCGTCTCGGACCCGCGACTGGATCCTCGAGGCGGACGAATCCTTGACGGTCCGGTTGGCGCGTTCGTTCGCAGGCTCCAAGGATCGCGTTCGAGTCAACCCTGAAGCTCCAAATTATTGAGCAAACCATTTCTAGTCAGTCCGAACCATTTGCGGAGAAGCGCTCGGATGTGTCCCGACTTCGATCTTTGGACGAACGCGGGGCGTTTGAGGAAGGATAGACCTGCAAAATCGCAGGATTGGTCCCGCTCGGCGCAGGTCGTTCCGAATCGGTCGCGTCTATTGGCAACAATTTGCTCGTCTTCTTGCAAGGGGCCTCATTAGTTATCGATTTTAAATTTCCGGTCGTCGATCGCGGCGGCGGTTTGTCAGCAATTGGCGCGTCGCTAATGGGCCGACGCAATCATCCGCTCGCTATTCCCCGTCCGTGATTCGAGTTTCGCAATCAAGCGCAATCAACCGTTTGAGGTAGATCGACGCACCGAAGGAGCCTGAAGAAATTAACGCCATAAATACACGCCCGGAGATTCGGAGAAAAGATAGCCGGCGCTCGGATCAATACGCCGGTTTCCCACGTATTATATATATATATATATATATATTTATGTACATACGTACATACAAATATATATGTATATATACACACGCATCCTCACTCGTTCCGTTCGTTGGGTGTCTTTGACTCATCGCATTGAATGTTTGGGACCCAGAAATAAGTCGATCATCCTCAAGCCATGTGTTTATTGTTACGAAAGATTGTTGAACGCAAATCGAAATATCCGTAGTATTGTTGTCAAATCGAATAAACCATTCACTATCCTACAGCCGGGCATGCCCTGAGAGTACGAGAGTAGTCTGCGTGTTGTGTGACTTGAATCCCGCGCGTTTAAAAGAAAGAAAGAAAGAAAGAAAGAACGAGAAAGAGAAAGAAAGATGAAAATAAGATAGAGTAAAGTTATGTAATCTCGGGTAGAGACGACTAGATAGAGTTGACGAAAACAGAGAGAGAGGATTAGGGACGACGGGATGATTCAGAGAATCCAATTGGAGAATAGATGAGAGAAATGTGAATCCATTGACATGGGCACGTCCTGGTTGTAGGATCGATGATGCCTAAAAGAGAGGATACCATCTTGGTGACGCCAGACACGCAGGCAATCGAAAGTTTCGCGAGGATATATTCGTCGTTGCGGTCTCATGAAGAAGTGAGACCCGTCTGTCGTTACTGCGGCCGGAACTACTCGTCGCCGAGCAACTTGCGTCAGCACGTGAAGAACGTACACTCGACTTGGCCACCGCAAGACACTTGGCCGCAATGTAACGTGTGCGGCAAGCGATGCAAGACCAAACACTATTTAATCAATCACCAGCTCCAGGCCCACGGGATACACCAACGACCTTCCGTCAATAACCCGGGCCAGCAGCAACAACACCAGCCATGAGAAACACTTGGCCCCTACTCCGCACTTTAACGTTATCGGTTTCTCGCGGTGGGGCGGCGAACCGCATTAACCGTTTAAGTGAGACACAAGACTTTGACCCCAGAATCCCTTCACAAATATTATATTTGTACATATATATATATATACACACACACACACACAAACTTATGTTATATATATATATATATGTTATTATAAAAACAACCAGTATTACGCGTCACGTTTATACATGTCATGCCGTTTGTTTGACAGATTTTGACAATAGGTGTTTGTTTCTCTGTCGTTTCCGTTTCTTTAACGTTTTTTAGTTTTGTCACCTCCGAAACCCCTCAACCACCACATGAGATTCTTTATTTGCGCCGACACACTCAGAAGTATATTTTATTACATCATGAATCCTCCCTAGCCTAAGATTTATTTTCATGCTTGTTTGTTATGTTGTTTAAAACGATCTGATCTTGTTCCACGTGACCACAACCGTGTCAATGATCCAGATCAAATTTTGGATTTAATCTGGATCGTTGGTCGTAACGATAGACCAGCTCGTGTTTAGCCAACCGTAGTTATGTCGGTTTTATGTCGTGACATTGAGGTGGTGATGGCTGGTGGTAACGTTGGTGTGGTGGTGGTTGCAGATCATGGGCTGGGCGAAGCGGACGGCGCGGCTTACCACCACAACCACAGCCATCACCAGCAACGACAGCGACACCATCTACAAACAGCGCCCTCTTCGTCGTCCCAGCAGCAGCAGCCGGGCTTGGACGCTATCGACGACCATCACCAAAGCAAGTTTTCCTGCGCCAACAGTCAGCCGGATTTTGAACAGCAGCGGATGCTGCGCGAGCACCATCGTCAACACGGCTACCGGTGTCCATTGTGTTGTCGCACCCTGCAAGACATCGGCACAATGCGCGCCCATTTGGACCATCATTACCCGCGGGACTCCCCCACCTGTCCCGTCAGCAGTTGCGCCAAAACCTTTACCCATCCCAACAGTGTGCGTAACCATATGAGAATTAAACATCCCATGCAATGGGATCAAATTAAAACCCTTAGATGGACTTACGTGTGATAATTTAATTCTCCCTGTACCCTAAATTGTTTTTAACCGGTGACCGCGGTTAGAGTTCTTTAATCAATTTTATGAACGTTACACATCAAATTTAATCACAATAATTTGGTCATCCAACCGTTATGTAATAACATACGTAATTACCGTACACGAATCGAATTCGAATTTGAACTTTGACATTGTTGAATGTCGATTGGAATTTTGAGTATTAATCATTAAATGGGTAACAGAGTTGATACCAGTGAAACCAGTCGTAGGAGACGAGTAGCCATTTTTTTACTTAAGGTAATGTATCCCTGCAATAAGCAAGTAAGACATAAAACGACCAAAATAAAGGATCTCATGTTTGTGCAGTATCTCTTGTTCCAGTTACGTTGTCCCATTATGACCGAAACTCTTGCAATAAGCGCACACACACACATGTATATATGATAGACTATAAGGCGATTAGATGTAACGAACGAATCTACCACTTAAAATATAAGGAGAATATATATACATATATATAAATATATACATACGTATCTTTGTATATGTCTATATGTTCGCTCAGACATACATATTATGCATATATACATATGTAAAAAAAAAGAGTCCCCAGTGAAGACCACCTTGTGTACTTATCCAAGGATTCAGATATTTTTCTCGTGATTGTTTTCGCTGGGGACTTTATGCTATTAATTCTCTTATGTTTTTTTACTTTTTTTGGGGGGGAGGGGGAGGGGATTTATATATCCCTGAAAGCGCGTGGATAATGATGCAAATTTTTAGGTGCGACACCATATATTTTTGTTTTTTCAATTTTTGATTTAAACGTTGAAACAAAATTGAAATAAACAAGTCAAATATTGTTAGTCAAGAGATAAATGAATTTAATATATTATTCTAAATTTTATATAATATGATTTTATTCTACATTTATTTTATAACACATTTTATGTATGGCTGTGTAATGATAAATTTCTATAATGTGAAATGAATGTTTAAAGTTGCTTTTCTCTGTCATTTTTTGTTCTTTTTTGCTATTTCTTTTTTTTCCAATCACAATCACACGAACGCGAAAACGTAAGAGGATTACAATCATCGAAATTGAAAGGCGGTAACAACTATAACGCTATGTATAATTACACTTTTGTATAAAAAAAAACTGCTAAAGAATAGATAGCGTGTAATATAGATGCGTAGTTAGTATGGTTGTATAGAGTATATAGGTCAGGTATTATTGAGAAAACAATGTTCCTCCAAGCTGAGTAAGCCAGCCTTACTTCGTATAAAGTAATTGTAAGAAATAACGATTCCGACGGAGACGCAAGAGCTTGTGAGATAAAGAAAAATCTTATAATAATATAACTGCGAATGCAAACTTTATTATTTATTTCACTTTCGATAAGCATGATCGAGAAAATAAAGAAACAAATTATGCAAAGCTTTCTCTAAGGGAATCGTGTGAAGAAATGACACAAATGTATTTTAAAAGACACTGTGAAAGAAAAGATAGGATAACTTTTACTGTAATCTAAAGTGCAGTGACCTAAAATAATCTAGCTTTATTTTTCTACAATTTTGCGTTCGACAGTATTTTATAGTAGAGAAATGAGAAAAAACAAAAAGTATCCAGAAAGATAGTCCTTGAATTGTTTGAGTAACTATCGCGTCGAAAGCACAATTCGTTTTAATGAATTTAAAATTGAAACCGTCGAAATTTTGACAATTAAATGGTCTGCCAGCGACTCGCAGTTGACAGATGTTTAATCGATTTAAATCATGTACAGATATAAATTAATTTGCATAAGAAATTCAGAACTGTGAATGGACATTTGTTATGAAATTGAAAGACTTTTCAAAAACGTGATTTATAATATGATTTTGTTGACTTTTTTGATTCTTTATTTTTATTAATATATTTTTCAATGATATTGTCCCATTTGTTTTGTGAATATAACTACTATATTGATAGTATTTATTTAAAGCGACGATCGTGTATATCGTCTGTCAGTATTATGAAAAATTTCGCTTTGTACGAATTTCAATTTTTAACGCGTTTTAGTGATTGTTTGTTAGAAATTGATGACTTAGTTTATAGAGCAAACGTGGAAATTTGGTATTTGGTACAATGCAAAGAGATTCGTTTAATTTTGTATTTTGTCAAAAATGTGATGTTAAAATTAAATTTGTTATATTATTTTGTAGTAATTTATGAGCTGAAGGGAAGAGAAATTTTGTCATAATATTTGTAAGACGTCAAAGAGGTAGTAATATAAAAGGGTAAAGAGCGCGACAATTTCGTCGTGTCGCTTTCAAGATGAAACAATTATTTCGTGATCGATATGGGCTATTTTTAAAACAGAAATATTGTACAGTATGTTGCGCACTATTTAGACGAAAGTACCTAGGTCTACGAAATACCAACGTACACGCATAAAATGTAAAAATATTATTTAAGTAATGCTTTGTACAATAAAATGAACATGTTCAGTGAAAAATTTTGCGTTGATCAGTCATCCCTGTCATCGTAAATTAATATAAGGAAGCTAGAAAGAGAGAGAGATCGAAGCTTTTCAAAATACGTAATTGAGCAATTGAAATCTATAGTTACGGACTACGTAAGTGCCTTAAAGTAATATCTTTTTATTTTTTTCGTTTTTAGCCACATGTGTTTTATAATTATCCCTTACCTATCCACTTTCAATCTATTTCCTGCTGCCTTCTTCAATTGATTTCTGTTTTGCTTTATATTTATTTCAACGACATTCGATTAATTTTTAACGAGACTCCCCTTATTATGGTAAAGATTAATTTTTTATTTAATTTTTACTTCCGGTGTATATGCTGAGGAGAGTAAAAAAAGGACGTTTCTAATGATTGAATTATCTCGCTACGATTAATACAGTTACACTTACTCAATTAGAGTGAAAATTGTGTCGGATTTATATTTTATTTTTGTCAATACAACTAGAAGAATAATGAAAAATATATTTTAATTGCATTATAACTAAATAAAATGTATGTAATTTAAACGCATTGTAACTTTATTCAAAAAAGATAGAATAAATAAATATTGATTAATAGTAACAAACTTAATGAGTTCCCAATTAATTAATTAAATAATGAATTAAAAATATTATATTATGAATTATATAGACGAACGTTAAATTAAATTTAAAAATGGTTGACATAGTAATTATATAACAAAAATAATAGTTTCATTAGTATTGAGTTAAATCCAACAATTTCCATCTTAGATAATTACAAGAACAAAGTATTTGATTAAAAGCGTTACTAGACATGCTATGAGAACAGAATTTCCTTCTTTGACTCCCGCAGCGCGAACTTAAATTCCGTGTCTAACTAAACTAATTAACATTTTTATTTACAGTTGCAAGGCGAGGTCTTGATATGATGCGAGTGCGAGCTACAGATCCCAGACCATGCCCAAAGTGTGGCAAAATCTACCGTTCGGCACACACTCTGCGCACTCACTTAGAAGATAAACACACCGTATGCCCTGGGTACCGCTGCGTGCTCTGTGGCACAGTGGCAAAATCGCGTAACTCTTTACACTCACATATGTCTAGACAACACCGTGGTATCAGCACCAAGGATCTACCAGTACTGCCAATGCCAAGTCCGTTTAATCCGGAACTAGCTTCCCAGTTGCTAGCAAAGGCTGGTGTCAAGGTGAGTCCGGCTGAACTACGAGCTAGAGCCAGTCCCACTGGTCCTAGAAGAGGCGACATGCGATTGGAATTACCAAGAGGGGGAGCTCCATCCGAGGCTGGTAGTTCAGTTTGCGGGGGTGATGATCCAGAAGACTTGACTGTCCCGATGAGTCTTAGGTATAACTCACCGACGCCTAATAACAATACTGTAATTACTAAAATCGGATCCAATGGTAAAACCGCGGTTGCCGCTAAATCAATGGATACCCTCCACGGAAATCGTGAGCCTAATACGGCGTCGCTTCACCCTTCAGGATTTTTACCGACACACCATAATGCCAGCGCGACAGGTTCAGCCATTTTGGACACGTACTTACAACTTATCGCCGAGAATTCCGGATTAAGTTCCATGGGTCTTAGTGCCGATCAGATGACGGCTCTGGCGCAGGCACACGCTGCCAAAATGGCACATCTGGGTATGGACAAACTCGGGGGCAGAGGCCTTGAGGACTATCCATTGATAGGCCGTGACGAAGGCAGAGGCGTCGTTCACGAAGATCGCAATGACCAAGATCGTAGTCGCAGTGGAATGGACGACGCTGATTCGTCCGCTGTAGAAGACGATGACTACAGTGATAATGAGGAACCCGAGGTATTAAAAGCAGAGTAGAGACCCAATACACCAGAATCTACCTCAGAGACAACCGATTCGACTATATTCCATCTGACTACCTCAGTGCACATAATAACTTCATAATACGTCGATTGAGGTCTCTAGTAACCAGGGAATGTCCAGATAAAATTCCCTTGAAGATTGTTGGAGAATTTACTCGAAATACAAAAAGAAGAAAAAAAAGGAAACTAATAACCATTAGTTTTTATATGAATCTGCAAGATAGTTAATTGCTAAAAAAACCTATTAGATTTAAGATAATTTGTAGTAATTAATAATATTAATTATTAATTAATTATATGTAAAGAGTATATATGACATTAAACCGATTCTACGAGCAGGGTAGAATAAAACGAGCGAATTTCATATTGGGGCATTAAACTGTTTGCTCGAAAGCGAATGTGTGTTTTAAATTCTTTCGAGCTCAAGATCTAGCGTGGCAAGCCGCGGCAAAGATTTTTCGCAACTAATTGGGGGAGTCGATCACATTGCAAATCATTTCGTTATAAAGTGCGTTATACCATCCAAACGTTATACCATCCTGTTAAGACTATCGATGAGTTCAATATTATAACTAAGATATTCATATCTTAGTAATATTTATAATAGTAATATTTAATGCAATTAACTTAAATGATTTTGTTTTTATTGATTAATAATCATAAAATTTGTTTTCGAATTTGAAGTAAAATTAAATAAATTAGACCACGCAGATTCAATTTAATTGTTAAATTTAACGAAATTGAGCTGGATATTCACAAAAATCAACCAAGTACAATTTTAACGAAAGATTACAAATTTTATCCCACGAGTTTGACAACGGTAGCAAATGTTTATGGACAAAATCGAAAACTAATTTATTTATGTATATACTATTTTACATTAAGACTAAAAGTGCATTATTTTATATAAATTAAATGAAAATACTAATTTTTTCAATACAAATGTAATAAAAACCATTGTACCAATATCTAAATTATTAGTACACAATTTGAAATCTCAATATTTAATAAACTGGATACAGACAAGACGGTCGATCCCGCGAGTTCGTCTGCGGCTTGACTTAATAGGTTTAAAATGGTTCCTACTAATATACATGAGCTAACGACATGGATAACAATACTTTATATAGATTTATATATGCTTACTCCGGTAGGTACATGTAGGCATTTAGCAATATAGGGTGGTACGCAAGACAAAAGAATAGCAGCATTAAAAAAGAAAGAGAATAAAAACGAGCAAGTGAAAGAGTGTGATAAATCAGTAGAAGAGTTGTGAGAAATAAATTTAAGCAACTGTACACATAATACTCCGAGTATACTAACTGTAGGTATTAAGCATCGTCTTCAAACTCTGACGTGACTCACATTTCAGGTATATGAAATAAATAAGGAAAATAAGTAATTCAATAGAATAAAGAAAATAATATGAGAGAAAGATAAAACGAGTGAAAGGAAGCGCATTTTGTCTAAAACTTGTTAGTGGTCGTAACTTAATCAACGATTCATTTTACAATGGTATACGAAAGACTAGTATACGAAAATACAAAACTGGACTTTAGAATCGTTGTTGTAGTACGAAGAAATGAATAAAAAGAAAGAAGAAATAAAAATGAATATTGCGAAAGCGGAGCTCTGGAAATCCAGATATAATTGGTACAAAGAAACCACTTCTTGCCTTGAAGCTCTCTATACAAGATAAAAAGAGGAAGAAGAAACAGAAAAAATCAAGATGCTAAAAAATTAATCGGAATAGTTGAAGTTTAATTATTCGATCTAGACGAGAAGACACGGAAATACAGAAAGATATTTATACGCGATCTTTTTTTTACAAGAGTACAAATTTTTATTCGTAGATCAAAGATTGATAGATAAAACACACGCGCATAACGCAACACCTGCAAAGTATCAAAGCTTAAAAGCCGCGAGAAATGTCACTTTCGAAATTCAATTCATAATTAATTCAATAATATCAATTTTCTGTGGTCTTTTGGATATTGTTGTTCAATCGTTGATACGGACAAACTCCCGACTCTTGTGCCATAGCATACGCTATTTTATCAATCAATATTAAAGTGATCTCGCCGATAGACTTTTTCACCCCGTTTTTGTTTCTCAACGGATTTTTGATTATTTTTGTTCTTTTGTATTATCGTTTTAATTACCATCATCCGTTATATTAATTAACCGATTTGTTTAATAGAAGGTACAATTATTATAACTGTCGCAGCAATTTCATCGCGGGGACGGGCGCTCCGCGACAAGGCGGACGAAAATTCGAGTCATGATATGTGCCCTTCCGCTGGAAATATAGTTTTCTACTACATTATTTATATAGCTATATTTATACAAATAAACACATTATATATTATACAGATATATTTATATACACACGCATATATTTATACAACATGATATATATAGATATATATATATATATTTTTACAAAATGTCCCGTAAAGCCCAAGTGGATCGTCTGCCTTAACGTCGCGCGCCTGCCTCCCCAACCAGACATTAATAGTCCACAATAGTCATTGTTTTTTTCGAATATATACAAACAACTAACTACAGTATTGCAATAGTGTTAGAGACACGCCACGGAGCGCAGTAACAATGCATTAAAAATCACACGGATTTTCATTTGAATTTTACTCGTTTCCGTGGTGGCAGGGTGACCCTCCCCTTTTTGATTCGCAAGTCAGTTAAGGGGTCGAGGTGTTGCCTGTCGGAGTAACAAGCAACGTCGCCCGAAGGCGGCAATCAACTCAGGAAACCTCAAGCAGCCAGGCCGTGATATACGTAATTATAGAATCTACTCTCTACGATGCGCATATTTTTTCTCTTCCGTTTATTTGTTAACCGAATTGTTTATTTGTTACGACGTTTTTTACATCGACTTTTTATTATTTTGTCGTCTTCTGTCAATATGTGCGAAATCACCGCAGCTACCTCCATTATTGATTACGTTGTTTCAGTCTTCTTGTGCGTTACTCATGTGAGAAGAAAGAAGAAAAAGAAAGATAAAGATCGCCTGGTAAAATTTCTCGCTTTTAATTGACAAAAGAGATTAATAGCTTCCACAGATTAGATTTTAAGAACCGACGCCCGCAAAGCAGTCGGGCGCCACGCCGTTTAGCCCGTGTTACGATTTTTTAATTACCCTTAGACTTAAGTTATCGCATTCAATTCGATGTAAATGAAGTTAGATTTGATGATCGGTGTAACGTCTGCGTACTTTTATACATTTTCAGCCTCGGAATTGTACTCGCGTAACTGGCTTTGGCTCTTAAAAGATGTCACCGAAGCTAGCGTTGAAACACTCTCGGACGTCGATAATGATTTTTTAATGTTTTTTGTCACTGCCAGTGGCGCGTTCGACTGCTTTGCGACCGACCGCGTGATTCCAAATCATCAATGCAATATGATGTACTTACAGTCATTTTATAAGAATAACGTCATCGAATTATCGACTAATGGTTATTGTTATACCGAAAACAGCGTGTGAGTGTTTGCATGTATGTGAATTTGACTTTTGTTTTTTATTATTTTTTTTAATTGGCGACGAGGCGTGTGCAGATATTATACGGCATACGAGAATACGTGATATCCTCAATAACATAATCAGGGATGTTTCGAATAAGAAATTAGAAAATCAAATAGTACTTTAAATTTTAAGGATTTCGTTATTGTTACGTAAATTACCGTTTTATTATTATTATTATTATTATTATTATTATTATTATTATCATTATTATTCGAATAATATCTATACTCGAGATACTCGAGATAATGATTAGTAACAATTAATTTTAATACTTAACTGATTTCAAAATCAAATTCAGCCATAAGGAAAGATAGGCAACATTATCTCTTTTTTTAGAATGAAAATTATGGTTTCATAAAATAATAAACGTCTAGTCTACTTGCAAACCCGGTGAATGTTTAAATGAATGTAGACTTTTTTATTATTAAAAATTATATGATTCTTATATAAACTGAATTTTCTTTCCAATATGGCTGCAATTTTATAACTCGGCGGTAACAGAATGAAAAATATTGTACATATATGAAGTTTATATTAAAAATTAATTAAATATTTCATTTAAGCTTGCTAGTCTACAAAGCAAAATAAATTTTTTGGTCTTCGAGGGCCGCCGATTGTGTAATATTGACATCATATTTTTGGACTAGAAAAAAGATTCAAAACTATATACGTTTAAATGAATATTTGATTTCACGAGATTTGTCAATAATTAACCAAAAATCTGTGTCTGCATTTTTAATTAACAAATCTTGAAAGCATTTTACAACTTTTCGTATGGTTACTATTCATTAAGGTGCTTCTAGTTCGTTATGTTAAACGATGTCGCAATTATCGCTATTTGATTGTTTGATACTTTGCAGCTCCCGGGCTGTCGTAATTTGTCGGCTTTATTGTGAATCACAAGCAAGCGTTCGAAATGCGACTGTTGGATAGTTTCGTTTGTTTGTCAAAAATTTTTTTGATTGAAGATAGGAGAATAGCCGATACACAGGTGTTTACGATTAGTTATAATTTTAAATTTGTTCTCCACCTTTTTTAAACCAACCTAACGCTTGTTAATTCCTCTATATGTTATGGTTATTATAATTATTATTTTTGTAAATATCATAGTCTATTTATCTATTATATAATGTCACACCCGGTCACGATCATCTTGATACTTATTTTTGTTTTCATTTTTTAATCGTCCTTTCTACGTAATATGTCTACGATTACGTTTTTTGCCATTTTAGCGTGTAAGCAATCAAACTTGCCAATACGATAAACAATAAATATGTTAGAATGAACATTATGTTTTGTTACGTTCTTTTCCTTTTACTTTCCTTTATTTCTATAATTTTATACACACGTCAAATATGCGGCATTAGAAAGAATTAATTTAAGCTAGAATATATTGATTATAAATACTTACATTATAACGTATATTCCAACAAAATATATATTACTAGCACATATATATATATATATTAACATTCGGTAGGTTTTAACTATGACATTTTATTTCTTTGTGACGATAGAGATAGTATCATTATTTATAGAGGAATATATATAATGAAAAAGTTATTATATTTAATTGAAAAAAACATAACTTTAATTTTTAGATTCATATCAAAATATATAATAAATCAAATACTAATAAATTGAATAAAGATGACCAAAAATGTGTAATGCCATGAATTAAAAATTAACATATTAATTATATAAATGACGCACAATTATACGTGTATGTACTGAAAGGGGATCAAAAACCAGAAATTAGCTTCTATATTTAAATATATAATTATAGATACGTTAGTGCTTATATAATTAAACTGTAAAGTTAAAATTTTACAAATACATGTTTTTTTTGAAATTATACTTATTTTAATTTTTTTTTATTGACACCTGAAATACGTTATTTAATTTAAAGACATGTATTAATAAATATTTTAACAAAAGATGTTTATTTAAAAAAGTTTTAATTTTTTGCTATCATATATTTGCTTTGATTCTTCATTATAATTCCATTTCTAAATAACATCCGCTCATTTTAATTCACTTTCGTTGATATCGATTCTTCAACGAAAACGTTACAATTATGTAATTTTAAAGGAAACTAAATATCGCAGCGTTTTAAATAGAACATTCACTGTATTTTTCGACAACTTTAATGAGATTTTCATTTAACGATCTAAAATTGCTTCACATTATTGATTGATTTTTACGTAAATAATCTTTATTTTTTCACAATAAAATATTTTTTATTTACAGCATTAAAGATGTAATAACGCTGAATTAAATTATTTATCAACATTGTCTGCAATTTACATTTAAAGTTGAAATAAACTGAAAGCAAACTTTAAAGCTGTCTTTTTGTGTAGAATTTGAGTTCAAATTTTTGTACAAAATAAAATTGATTGTATATTGTCAATTATTAATTAAAGTGAAACGAAATTATTGATGTAAAAATTAAGAGTGACCTTTGAAGAGTATTTTCAAAAATAAAAAATGTTCTTTTTAATAAAAACGATTATTTAAGTATAATCATTTGAATTGCACTCATACAACTAAACAATACTGCGGATTTTTTTCCAACGTTCTTATATACATGATAATTGAAGTTAAAATAAAAAATTTACAATATACGTCTGAGATATTTTGGTCAACGTATTTTTTAATCATTAATTCATGTTAACATTTTCATCTTTAATTAATTTTTGTAAATGCATTAATTAACAGAAAAATCATTTTATTATTTATTTGTTATATACATACATTAATGCGACAGAAATTATATGCGACATACATACTTTGAATATTTGACGATTTCATTTATTTAAATCGTAAAATTAATTTATTAAATAACCAAAGCGGTATAATGAAAATAAAACTGATTTTTATAATAATATATAAATACATTTCTGTGTTTATTTCTGTTATATCAAATATTTATTCATGCACATAATATATATTTACAACATTGTAAATTGTGCATTCTCAAGTATTTTCATGTAAATTGTTTTTAGATGTAATCAGTGAACCTCACCTACTTTAAATGCAGTTATTACTATTTTTATTTTTACAATCATGGATACAATTACTTTTGCGCGATATCGTATTGTAAAAATCGCGATACTTTATATTTTCAAATTTCATTACACTGAGATTAATATACACACCCAGAATTAAGTGCTGATGATTTTTATCAAAATTACATAAATTAATAATTCTGTGGAATAAATTGGTTTCTTTAATGATAATAATAAAATATCAGCGTGGAAAGTTGTATGAAATAATATTGTGGTACAGAATCTCGGTGTAGGGAGAAGCAAATTTAGTATGGATGCGCGCGACGTTTCAATCGATTCGGAGCTGCATAATTTACGTACAGCACAGGACCTCCACTTATCTTTGTGGTGATATTGGCGCGAAACGCGGAAGGGGAAGAGGATCCTAAATTCCTCGATGAGTTTCCCGAACAGGAATTGATGACGTAGATTAATTGAGATTGTTGTCGCAATTTTTCGCGTTGAGGAAATATCGATAAATTTATATACGGAAAAGCAGTCTGTACTCGACTGTTTGATTGCTCGGATTACTCTAAACGCCGATTAAGTCATAAATTATAACGATAAATGATTAATTCATTATAAACATGGTGGTACTATAAATTTGTCAAAATGTCCGAAGTTGTTAATAATAATTTCATTCGTGACATGTAAATTATGTTTGCTTTAGTTTCAATTATTTGTAATATACTGAACAAAGATAACTTTAAAAATAAAATTATTTCGCAAAATGTTAAATGGTAATTTCGAATAAAATATTTATATTTATTTTATTACTGGTTTATATATTTTTTTTGTATTTAAATTCATATTTGTGACTAATTGTTATGCGACAGAAAAAGTATTATTGGTATGCAAATGAAATAAGTTTAGGGAGAATTACATGTAGACCCTATGTATTTTTTCTGTAACTTATAGGAGGGTAGTTTCACTTCAACTTTCGGTTTATATGTGTGTGTACATATATTTATATAGCTTTGGAAATATGTAAATTAACTGGCTTGCATACTCCATGAAAACTTAACTTAAAAATTTGCTCGCGATATTAGTTTGGTGACATTAAAATAAAAATATAAATTAATATATTTTGCAATGTCTCTTGAGTTTTATTAAAGTCAAATTAAAGCAAAGCAATAATTGAATTGTTATATTATATTTACTTATTGAATTTTAAATTTTTTTGTATATCTTTTCAACCTTAATGTGGGTTTGTCAACTTTCATTCGCATATTGTTATATAAAGATTGTATCAAATATTTAAAAATAATGAAAATTGAATTAAATATTCTAACTCTTTTATCAAATAATCAAATTAGTAATATGATTATCATATATTTACAGAGAGGGATTATTAGAATATATAAAAACTGTTTGAACGTCGAAAAAAATTATAAGAGAAAGTATTTATTGGAAAAACAAGAAAAGGTACAGATGAAATCCAGTTAACCTTAAAGATTTTTATGTTTAAATAATAATAATCAAGCGTTTGTATTTCGTTTAATCGATTCGTTTAATCATGATTCATATTCACAAATAAATATTCACAACTTTAAAATGTCAAAAAAAATATGTACTCTGTAAATTAAGTTTTAAATTATTTAATACAATCGTATACCAAAATAAACAATACTTTCTCCGTTTGTAACAATGATAATTGTTAAACATTTTTCAATATACTATTTTACGTTTGTTGCAATTCAATATAACTTTTCATTCTGATTCCTTATTGTACATAAATTCTGTATTGAATAAAAACTTTTGATTAAAATTTGGTTCGACGAAATATTTTCACACAAACGACATGATACTGGCAGTAAAAATTAATTAAAACTCAGAACGTAATTACTATAAAGTTTCCCGCTGGTCATAGTTTATTATAAATTTTAATTAAATTTTTGTTTTGTGTAAAATTATTTTCTATAGTCTTGGAATTGCGCTGCGAGAAAACAACTCGACATTAGCGATAATGAAATCGACTTACTTTCATATTCAGCATTAATTAAACATAAATAAAAAACAACCAGCATAGATTAACAATACGAACAAATATGTATTTACGAAAATCAGATTAAAATCGTTTTGCAGTTCTGGCAGGACGGAATTAATTTAAATTTCATAAATTGAAATTTCAGCGTTGCTATTATAAAAAAATAATTTGCCAACTGTAATAGAAAATAATATAAACAAAACATCGCTATAAAAAAAAGAACAATTGTAACAATTTTATATATATAATTCTTTACGTGACCATTTGTCTACGTCGAAGATATTTTCTTTTTAAATAATTATAACTCCCGAATCGATGCAATTGGTAATAATTCAATTAATATTAACCTAATTCTAATATAACAGTTTTTGCGAATAAACAATTAATTCAAAGTTATAAATATTTTTAATAGAAAACATGATTATTTCGCTGGGTCATGTAAACTGTTATAAAATTAATAATAATGTTAAAAATGCAGTGAACATTCTATATACATCATACATACATCATCATACATACATATATATACATATACATCATTTCATATTTTTATATTTTGTAATTTATACCAATCGATTGTCTTTATGCGTAATAAACATATAAGACACACGTAGACAATTGTCATAGATTTTAATCTCAGAACAACAATTTGTTTATATGAATATTATATCCTACAAATAGATTACTAAGATGTTTTTAAAATATTTATTTTATATTGACAAGTCAAGGCTTCGATACACAACTGAATATTCAAGACAAATTAAAATCAAGATCAGTGAAAATGGAAAAAGGGAGATTGTGAAATATAACAAGAATAGTCTTAAATGTAAATTAATAATATATAATTTATTTCAGTTACAATAAATTTATATTAGAGCTTACGTGAAGCTTATATATTTAATATTAAGTATATATACATATATAAGACTAAAATAAAGATTCTGTTTAAAATTCGCTAATTGCACGCACGAACAATTATGGTAAATTACATTTAGCATGAATGAAAATTCGATTATATATGTATGAATATATAATATATAATAGTGTAACTTAATAAATAAATGATAAATATTTCTTCGACATATTTTATAAATTGAATTATTTAAATAAAATTCACGTATCTTGTATATTGCAAACCCTGTGCCTTTTGCGACCTGTCTCTGTGCAATTGACAGTAAAATATCACTTTTGATTACCAAATTAAAATAATCATAATAATTGGTTGTAATTATAAAATAAAAAAGAACGATACAACTTGATTAAACTTAAATGCATTTTATTATAACCGGCGATTAAATGGCGAATTGAAAACGTATATAAATAAAATACTTTTCATTTCTACTTTTAGAAGTTCATTAATTAAAGTAAAATTGGACTCAGTGATGCACACAAAAATGTGTATACAATTAGATCGCCTTACATATTGACGTTACATATAATTATATAACTGAAGTTATTTTGAAATTGTTAATCAAGAGTGATCATCAGGCAGTAATAGTTCCTATTATACTTACCATACAAAATTGTATTAAATAATATTAGCTTACACGAATAACAAGTCATATTGTAACAAATGATACAAAAAATAAGATTGGTAAATAAAATTAAGCGCTATTCGTACAAAAGCGAAGAAACAGATTCAAAGGATGAGATATAGAAAATTAGATATATATATATATATGCATCGGATTTAATTTTGTGTAATATATGTTATGTTATTGCGCACAATAAAATTAATATACATTAGAGTGAATTATCCAATTATAGTTTGACGATATTTGCGGAATCTGAATAATTTAAATTGCAGATTTATGTATGGAAAATTGGATTATTGATGTTTCATTTGTTATGTTATTGCGATTACTTTATTTGTCGACTGTATATAAAAATAGTTAATGTAGAGCAATAAAAGAATGAAACAAAACACACAGGATATTAATGAATGAAATTTTGTGTTCTTTGCTTTACTTATTTTGCTATTTAATTATGAATATTTGTTACGTTCGATTGTATATTCGTATTTCATTGCAATCGTGGTATATTTTAATTTCCATTTCGAATTATTTCGTTCAATTTTTTGCTTATTCAAACTAAATAAAAATCCCGATAAATTATTCTGCAATGACATTTAGAATTGTATTAAAAATTGAGTTGATATATTCTTGTAGTTATGTTCTTATTTATAGGGTTATGACATTAAACAAATTGCTAAAAGGATCTAGATAACTAATTCAGATTCATAATATATTAATATCCTAACTTGAGTTTACGACACGCTACACGATCATTTTCGATTTGCCTCGACGGCTGTGAGCTAAAGCTAACTGAATTACTTGAATCAATTAATTGATTAATTCCCAATACATTTACCCTTCTAATATCTTACTACTTTATTTTGGAACGTTATTATAATTACTACGTTATAATTACATTTTTATTTTATACAAAGTCGTAAATGCGTTTTGCAACATCTTTACATGAAACAAAATAATAATGTCTATATGTATTTGTACACGGATAAAAAAGTATAGTAAAAGTTACTGTACTTTATGGTAAGACAAACACAAAATCATGTTTTGCAGAATTTAAAAGAATTTATAAACATAAATTGTATGAATTTGAAAAATTTTACAATACTTTAAGGTACAATTTGTCAGATTCATAATATTTTATTTTAATTTAAATTTTTCTACTTGTCTTACCATAAAGTATGATCAAATTTTATTGTATTTTTTTCTCTGAGTATCTAATTAAAAATGCAGTTAATTTGTAACAAGTAATAAAATCCTCTTTTCATTTTGACTTATTACAAACAGATATCACTTCCTAGAAACCCAGTGTTACTACTTAAATAATCATGATTAAAAAAGTAAGACTATTTCCTGAACTGATCGTTTTAAATCATATGTATGTATAAAAGAAAAATATAATGTCTTTTCTTCCTGTAATTTAATTATTTACCCATAACTATATAAACTGGTAGGTAAAGTAAAAAATACGCGTACACATATTTTTGTCAAAAATTCAAATTAATTTTATACTAAACTGTTAATGAAACCATTAATAAAGTGGTTTATCATTTCTTTATATATATATATAATTATAGATAAAATTATTTCTTCATGAACATATCCTAATAATAATTAATCTCAATCAAATAAAGCACTTTCATGACTAATATCTAATCATTTTAATTTGTATGGTGAATACAAATTTATATTTTATAACGAGTTATTAATATTAATTAATATTAAAAAGTTATTATTAATATATGTTCTTAAATTTTTAATCATATTTTTAGTCATATTATTGAAAAATTTATTATTTAATGTTAAAGTTGAGTTATAACATATTAATTCAAGTAGTATATTAAAGTTACAAATGATACTTTTATAATTTACAAAAAACTTTGTACAAAAAATGTTTAGTTTTTCTCTGAATATTTTTAATCTAATGAAATTCTATAAGACTAATTATTAAAAAACTAGAATTATAATAACTAAATGTATTTTTAAAGTAAAGTTTATTCTAGGTATTTCAAAATAAAATTCAAATCTATATGTATACAAAAACAAAATAAATTTCTATTTTTGAATTAAAAGCTTAGCTTTTGAAACTAATTACTGATGTTTTATCATTTTTGAAATCCTACAACAAAAATATTATCATTACATCTTAGCCAGCAATAAAAGTTCAATCATTTTTCAATCAGTCAGTTGGGAAAATGTCCTCGAGGTAAGTTAATTTTGAGTGTTTTTTTTTTTTTTTTTTGATTATGACATACTCAGTTACTTAAAACTATACTTGAGAGTAATCCAAGCTAGATAGTGTTTTGAGTTTCGCACAGTAAAAAGTTTACCACGTCTTCTCGTTAGTCTACAGATGGTAGAAAGCAGAATAGAAGAAATCCTCTAGAGACATCTCCTCTTGTTTGGAGTAGAAGAGTGTTTAAAAAAAGTCTGGGTAAGTTCGTAAATTTTTGTATTAAAGACTGGTAAGCTTGAATGATTAATTAATTTATAAAAACGACAATCTCACATAATTCGCACAAGGTGAATGCGGAAGTGATCTACATAAAGAAAAATTTCAATTAAAATTAATAATTCTGATAAATCAATAATATATTCTATATACGTAATACAATTTTGTATATTTATTTTTATATTTATATATATTTAAATAATCAGATGGAGAATATATTTTAAAAAATTATAAATCATTTTCTTTAATTATAATATGTACATATATATTTCCAAATGTATAACAAATTAAAAAATGTTAACATTAAAACGTAGTGAATACAATATTATCAAATTTATTTAATACTAAATATTATATGATTTTAATATTGTATTTTAAATAATAATAAAATCAGTTTATATAAGAAGTCTATGTATAAATTAGAATAATTATTCGTTTTCAATATAAAATAGGAAAGAATATTTTAATGATTTAAAAGGAAAAAATATAAATCAATATAGTAAATAAAAGTTTAATGAGATACATATTTACTCATTTAAATGGCGCAAAATCATACGACGGAATAATGATCATCAAATAGATCAGAAAGCAGAATAATGATAATGTATTATTGAATATATTTAAATTAAAGGATATTAATAAATTCTAAATAAACATATCATTGAACTAATTTTATTAGCCAAAAGTTGCATTTATAAATTAAAATCACAACACATGCTTAGAACTAATTTGTTATGAACTAATCATTAAATATGTTGCCTTTTTAAAAAATAAAATTCTTGAATATATTTTTTAAGGTTAAAAGATGAAGTAATTAGCACCACAATACTTCTTGTTTATAACAAGTAAACATTAATAAACAACTTCCAATGAGCTTCGCGTTTTGATTCTAATTTTGAATCAACGTAAATATTTGTATACGATTATGTTTATCGCAACCTACAATATTCTCACACTTCCTTACAAATTATAACACATCCATAATTTCACATGCTTGTATATAAAATGTATGTTAGATATGATGATCTGCATTATGCAAATCTTACTTATTTTTCAAAAACTACGATGGATATTTATAATGTGATTAAATTATTATACGTTGTGTTCAACATAACACATTGCATATGCGTAATTTAATGATACTTTTTATAATAAAAAGTATAAGAATTTTTTTAGACATTAATTAACATTTACAAACAACTCAGTCGAATACTGATAAAATTGTATCGACAAGAATAGAATGTTATTACACTAGCTTTTTCATAGATAACCATACAATGATCGCTTTTAGCGCCATGTAAAATAGTCTATACAATAAATATTCAACATATTTAAATCAACTTCTTCATGTACAGAATATAATGTAAAACTATTAGTATTTGTGCGCAACCGTCGTGTATTAAATTGTTTAATTAATAAATTTATAATTTTTGGCATTTTTTAACAATCTGAAGCTAAAATGTATTAAAATCATCTTAATATTTTAGTAAATTTAATCTCATAATTATCAAAAAAATATATCCTATTATGTTCATATTGTGCGTCTTAAAAATTATAAAAAATATATTCAAATTGAAAAATATCTTTGACTTTCTACAGTCTTGAATCTAAGTTAAGATAATTGAATTTGCATTATATTATTATAATTTTTTGAGATTCTTATAATGCAAACTTTTTCCATTTATACAACTTAAATAATCTATAAAGTTATAGAATATAGCATAAGAATTAAAAAGCGATTTTAAATTCTTTATAATAATCATATTTCAATTATAATAGGAACAATTTTTTATTACCTAATTAGTTAACAAACATTTTGAATCGTTTAATTTCGATGAATTATCTTATTTATAAATATAAATTCAGTAATATTTAAAGTTTACACATTTAGTACATAAAAACTGAAAAATTTATATTATAAATTATTTTTTCAGATTTTCATGATTAAAATATTTCATTTTATTGTCAATATGAAAGAAATGGAAGAAATTTTAAAATAATATTCATATTAATTCACTACAAATAATGAAAATTGCAAAGAAAGTCAGGATGAAGTTATGAACTTGTATTGATTTTTTCAATGTCATGATCAGCGTTCCCAACTGTATGGAAATTTCCACGTTTCTGTCTTTCTTCTACATATTGTTTCTGTATTGGTCGCAACTGCTGTATGGAAAAAATTTCCACACAAAGTTGGGAACGCTGGTCATGATACTAACAAAACTAACAAAATTTCCACACAAAGTTGGGAACGCTGGTCATGATACTTCTTTATGTAAATATTATGTGGCACGTATTTAATACAAATCGACGTGATTCCTTATAGTTTTTACAATTACAATATTTTATTTCTACATTTAATAACTATAAATTTTTAAAAATTATAATTTATTCAAAAGCAAAGTATTCTACAACCGATATGAATAAATAACTATAATTTTTATATTATACAAAAATACAATAATAAAACTGATAACAAAAAATTGATTAAACAATTTTAATTATATAGTCGATTGAAACAATTTTGAATACGAGTATTAAAAACGTTTACCAGGTGTATAAATTGACTAGTATTATTAACCCGATAATTAGCGTCAGTCGTTCTTATTTTTTTATATTATAATGATATTTTATAGTTTATACACTACATCTCATGATTTCTTTTCACTTAATGAATTGTCTCAATAAAATCATGTGGAATTGTATTATATTATTAATTATGTTAAATTATATACTTTCATGTACATAATATAATAATAAACAAATAAAATGCATAAAATGAAGTGTATAAAACAACATATAATAAATGGCGTTACTAAAAACAAATCTTATACTAATCAGTAATTAACTTTACGATTATAAACTATTCAAATGTCTTGCAATTATTTACGTAGATTTTTAAATTCTTGTTAAACATATATATAAAGGTTTCTTAAATTATAACATATGATACAAAGTTTTACCACTATTTAAGATCACTCATTATTTTAAAAATCGATTTAAATGTATTGCTAGACATTATATACCTTTAAATCAAAGTTAACAATTATAGATATATCTAAAAAGTAGCATTACTAAATAACTGATGCAAGTAAATTTAATATTATTCACAAGATTCATCATATAAAAAATATGTGAATACATAAATAAATTTTAAAACATGCATGAAGCGAAATTTGTGTAATTATAATATTATTAATTAAAACAAAAAGTTAAATTCCGAAACAGTTAATATTTGTTAATAAATTTAGTTACAACAAAAAAAAACATCATGTCGATATCATGATACATATATAATGCATTTATCTTAAAATGTATTGATGTGTTTATATAAAGCTTATGTAAACAGAAGAAAGAGAATAATACATTCAATCTATAATACTATGACAAACAAATTATAAGATCTTACATTAAATGTTATAATTATATTCGGAGATCAAATTTATTGAAGGGGAGGTAGTCAAAAACCTCTATGTGCATATTTTATGAAAACTATAAATTTCATAATTAAAAAATATTTCATCCAAAAATTATTTGCTAATATTTTTATTGTTTAATAAATTTAATATTAAAATGTCACAGTTAAATTAGACATTATTTAATACACAATTTAATAACCTCAAATAACAGTTAAATAC